>JAEIFU010000481.1:0-128107 GCA_018904235.1 Lordiphosa stackelbergi
ATAGTAATGTTATCTGTTTCAACACAATTTTGGAGAATTTGATCAAAATCGGATGAATATATCGTATAGCCATATCGTATGATCCAAGTGTATAGAAACTTCGGTAGAGCCGAAGTTAGCTTCCCTTTATATTTTTTCTAAAAAATACTCGGATGAAAATCGTGCAGGATTTGTATAATCCTTTGGCTAAAAATCATTTTAGTATTTTCCAAACGTTTGTCGATTATTCTTACCAATGATTTTTAGATCAAAAAAGAAAAAATAAGACTTATTTTCGTATCAAACGAAAAACCCCAAAAATTTGTATATAATACAAAATTTCTAGAACGTAAAAATTTAGATTTTTGGAAAAGTTATGTTCTAAAAACAAAACCGTGATCACAACTTCCCATTCTCCCCTACTAAATAATATTTAGTAATTGTTGCTAAATTTTATATATAATTTTTTTCATCGTTAACCACCATGTTATAGCTTCTTAGGATATACAATTTATTGCCCTAAATACAACTTAAATAACAGTGTTTTTAAAATGTGGAGACTTTTTTTTGTGTTTTTTTGTTGGGCCAATTTTCTGTCAATTATATTGTTTGCTAATCTGGGTTGTGTTGGCCTACGTGTTTCGGTCACATTTTGCGCCTTCATCAGGGAGCCTGCATTTATTTGTTTACATTAATTTTCAAGAAACAAAACAAACATTACAATAACTTTCATACATGTGGGGGTTTTCTTTATTGATTAAATAATAGTTGTTACTTTATTGTGATGAAAAGTAATATAAAGGTTTGTTACATCGATTTAGGCACAACTTGAAGACAGCTTTAATCAAATTGAACGCGACTTGAACTTCGCTTGACTTCCACGCCTCGTTGGCGCCCGAAATCACTCACATCTCTGCGGCACACGTCTTTCTTCATCAAACGATCGAACAACACTTCATCTGCCCTCGTCTAAGGCTTGTTCTCGACCCTCATCTCGCCGCCCGTCTTGGCGCCTTTGCTGCTCTGCTTTCGTCGACTTCTGCTAGTTGTCTCGCTCGTACTTCGTTAAGTTCTTACGTATTTCGGTCAACGTTTGAAATACTTCTCGTTGTCTTGATCATTTGGCTCTTGGGTATTTCTGTTGACGTTTGAAATACTTCTCGTTGGCTTCATCGTGATGTTGTCTAGGTTTGTATGGTGCTGCATCTCTATAACAGTGGAATTGAGAACAGACAGCAATATTCCAACCCACATACATACATTTATGTTCACCTGTGCACTAAACTAACGTCGTTGCTTTTGTTAATTTGTAAATTGCCTTGTGTCGTCCCATTGTATTTCTTTTGTTTTGTCAAATGTTTGGTTTTTCTTGTTATAATTTCTCGCGATCGCCGCAGCGTACATGTAATTCATTTGGTGTATGTCGTCTTTATGATTTACTGCCCGCTCTCCCCACTGTTGAATCCCAAGACTTTCCAGTCTTGCGCTCTCTCTCTCTCTCTCTCTCTCTTTTCTATGTCTACCACTTTAACATTATCGAAATCAGCTGTGTCTCCAGATGATATCAAGTGTTACGCTATCGCTGTGGTTAATTCGCATCTTCTTTGTGTTCCGCTATTCTAGTCCCAAGCGCTCGGTTTGTCGTTCCTATGTATACGCCGTCGCAAGCCTCTCCTTCTTTTTCCTTGCATGCTATTTCGTTCATAACGTTCTGTTGTTGTTCTCTCGTTATCCTATCCTTCGTGTTCGTAAACAGTTTCCTTGTATTTGTGTGGGCTTTGTATGCGAACGTTAGATTTGAATATTGTCTCGGTATTAATTTGCCAATTGTCTGTTTGCATGTTAATTTGTCCACATATGGTACACTTATGTATTGCGTTTTCTCGCTCTTGTCTCTGCTGTCGGGTTCACTGGTCTTTGCTTGGGTGGAGTTTGTTATTAGTCTTTCAATCAGCTGGTGCGGATAACTATTTTTCCTAAGAATTGTTTTGAGTTTAATATATATTTCGGGTCTGTATGATGCGTCGCTTAAGGTGTATGCTTTGTTTCTTAAATTCTTTGCTGTATTGATTTTCTGGGAAATGGGCTGATTTGAGTGAAAACTCATTATTCTTCCTGAGTACCACTTGAACTTTAATTTTCCGTCGTCTCTTTTTATTTCCGTGTCGAGGTAGCATATTTTGTTGTCCATCTCAACTTCCATTGTAAACTGAACCCGATGATGTTGCTTGTTCAGTGTTTCTAGTATAGTCTGAGCGTCTTTTTTCCTAATTATACAAACTATATCGTCCACATATTTTGTTAGGTGTTTGACTTCTATGTGTTTCTTCTCTAAATTTGCCATTGCATTGTCCAAAATTTTGTCCAGTATAATATTTGCTATGGTCGGTGAGATCGGATTGCCCATAGGCACACCATAAATCTGATTGTAAATTATTTTGTCATATGCTACATAACTATTTTCCGTTAGTACGAAGTCAAGAATTTCCTTAAATCTAGTCTTTGGTATCTTATTGTACTCGGGTATGTCTGTCCATTATGTTCGTCATTGCTAATTTCACTGGTATATTAGTAAACAGTGAAACTACGTCGAAAGATATTAGGACTTCGTCATCTGCAATGTTGGTGTTAGCAAATTTCTCCTTTAGTTGTACGCATTCTGTATATTGTACTTCTCGGAAACAATGTTCCTAGGAATGTTGCCCAAGTATTTTGCCAACTTGTATCAGGGAACGCTTTGTGAGGCAGCTATCAATCTGAGCGGTGTGTCTTGTTTGTGGATTTTCGGCAGTCCATACATCCTCGGAACAGTACAGGTCCATTTTTAGTCTTGTGTCTATATAATTTTGTTTGTACAATGTGTTGATAATTGTGTGGTTCTTTCTAATCAGGGAATGTGTCGGATCCTTTCGTGCTGTTATGTAAGTTGTTTTGTCACTTAGTAGTGCCTGCATTTTGTCCACATAATCTCTTTTGTACATGACTACCGTTTTGTTTCCTTTGTCCGCCTGTGTGATTATAATTTTGTCTCGGTGTTCCTTGATGAGTTTTTCTGTGTTCTTGGCAATGGTCAGTATCACTTTGTCCTTTTGGTTTAATTTCCTGTTGTGCTTAAAATTATTTAGTCGTGCCGCTAGTTCGCTTCTAATTGTATCCCTCTGTTTGTCATCTTGTATCGTTTGTATTCCTTGTTCAAGGTCGGATATTATATGTATTGGTGATATATTTTCGTTGGTGATTGGTAACGCAAACTTGGGTCCCAGCGACAATAACCACTGCGCCTCCTCCGGAAAATATACGTCGGTTAAGTTTACAAACCAGTCTCTGTTAAGTGTAATGTTGTGGTCGTTCAGTAGTGATATTTTCATATTGTCTATCTTTCGTTCAATACCCTGATCCGTGTCTGTCCGAATTCTTTGGTACGCCAGTTTCTGGTCTTTTTCTAAGTTAGTTAGGTCTTCGTCGTTTAGTGTCTTCCTTAAGATGTGATAGTGGTGTGTCTGAGTTCTGTTAATTGTAGATATATGTCTATGTGTTTCTTTAATCTCTAGTTGTAACGCCTTCAATAGAAAATTTGTCTCCAGTTTCGCGAGTTCCTTCTTTGTTTCGTGCAATGTAAAATTATGTCTGAGTGCCGCTGTTTTTCCCCTCAGATGTTTTCGTATTATGTTGAAGTCCTTGCATCTTAGTAAGTATTTTAAACGTCCTCCTTGTTTGGCCAACCACAGGCCTGGAATTCTTTTAAAAAAAAAAAGTTTTTTTTTTTTCAAAGGTTTTTTTTTTTTTTTTTATAAAAAATATTTATTTTATTTAATTTAAAAAAACAAAGTTTTTCAGTTCAATTTTAATACAATGTTTATTGAAGGGTGGCTGCTCGTAGCCGGAGCCTTTTTGCTAAAGCCTAGTACGGAGGGCGTTCGAATTTTCCTTCAGCTGTCAAACTCCATATAAAAACGAGAGCGTAAGTTAAAGTCGGCTGTAACCGACTTCGATATACCCGTTACTCATGAAAAAACATGTTTAACAGTGAACCCGCGATCCTTAGTGCGACCATCCAAAAAGTATGCAACATTTTTTTTAGGGTGGTAGCGGGGAGGGCTTGGTTCACTTTTTTGCTTATAACTTGAGAACCGTTCATCCGATCTTTATCATTTCTTCGGCAAATCGATTCATTTTGCTAATTACTAACTATCTTTAAAAGGTACGAATCCTCTATCTTTAAAACTGTAGACGATATAACTTTTTTTCAAATTGCGGGGGCGGGAGGGGGCGTGGCCAAAATTTGAAACAAACTTGATCTGCGTGCAGATAAAAGAAGCATTTGTCCCATACATGTCAAACCTCTATCTCTTACCATCTCTGAGATCTAGGTGTTCATACAGACGGACGGACGGACGGACGGACGGACGGACAGACGGACAAGGCTAAATCGACTCGGCTGTTGATGCTGATCAAGAATATATATACTTTATATGGTCGGAAATGATTCCTTCTGCCTGTTACATACATTTGCACGACTTCAGTATACCCTTTTTACTCTACGAGTAACGGGTATAAAAATTGCTTAAGGAATTTTTCCTTGCCTCATTCTGATGTTGGGTACGCAGAAAGCCAAGCAATACACACAAGGAATTTTGAGAGTTGCCATATCGATGAACCGTGTGGACCGTATCGAACAGCTGATATTTCTGCCAGAGATATTGTGCAGTCATTTATTCCTTGTGTCAGTTGTCAAAAGGCAAGGCAAAAGAAAAAATAAATGATGTGAAAGATTAAAAATCGTCTGCAAAATTTTAGTTATGACGACAAAAATGCATTAATTGATGCAGTGAAAAACAAGGCATGTTTGTGGGACATCACAGATGGCAAGCAACTGGACACCGCATTTGCAAAATGTGCTTGGGAAGCAGGTGTCCAGTTGAGAAAAGGGTTGCATATAATCACTTCGTGTGGCTGCCTCATACTCCTGCACCAGACAATCAGGATGGAGTCTTGCGCCACTCTTGTCATGTTGTTTCAGGGCACTCCACAAGGCATGAACCGAGCCATCTTGCGTTGCAGCGATATGTGCACCTAAGTGGGTTCCTTCTCGCCCTGAATGATGTTCAAAATGGGAATGGAACAATTATGATTGCACTTGCCTGGCCCCGTGTAGACCATTATATTCTTGGTAACAGGGAATTCTGTAGGCTGTGCATTGTGCCTCATTTTATTTAAATCTTATAGTTAAGTCATAATACAAATTAGCTGGCCTATTTATTTATTTTCCGTATTTGTTATTTTTGTAAGTTTATCTGGTCACACTGCCTTTTACTTTCCACAAAAAGGAATATTAGGCAAATTTCTTGAAGGAAAATTCGAACGCCCTCCGTACTAGGCTTAATATACAAATAGCAATCAAATTATAATTCAAAGTGTGAGCGAGCCCGTATATACGCAACACGAGCCAAAGACAATTAAATCAGAACTACAAGAACTGACCGAGCAGAAGCTGCAGCGGCCGGCTTGGACCTAGCCACAGAGCTAGGCAATCGACAAAGAGAGCAAGAGAGAATGATAACAAAGAGAGAGTATAATGCAGCTGAGCTGATCAAAGCAAACAAAGAGTATGAATTACGTTAGACTCAGTGCAATAAAAAATGATTCGAATGATGTTGCATGACATTTAAATTTACGTTAATTCTTTGGGCCCTCGCCCAAACATACTCCCCCCGTTGGAAGCTTGGCGCTTTCAACATCATCTCGCAGAGGAAGCAGGCAGAGTTTGGCAATGGCTCTTCGGCTGACTCCTGCAGCTGTCCTGATCAAAGCCACTCGAGAGACGCCATACGACCCGGGAATAAGCTGAACAATTCTTGCCAAGGGCCACTTGAGAGGCGGATAATTCTCGTCCTTGACGAGAACCACATCATTGATCTGAAGGGTAGGCCTTTGGGTACGCCACTTTGAGCGCTCCTGGAGAAGGATAAATATTTCTCACGCTAGCGTGACCAAAAGATTTGTTGAAGTTGAGTCACGCGCTGCCAACGGTCCAGGTTGAGCTTCACCAAGTCAGGCTCCATGAAGGAAGAGATGGGCGCGCCAAACACAAAATGGGCTGGAGTGAGTACATCGAGATCTGATGGATTCTCTGAAACGGGAAATAATGGTTTGGAGTAAATAATGGCGCCAACGTGGCACAGAAGCGTTCGCAGCTCATCAAATCCAAGTAGAAACGATCCAAGGGTGCGCCGCAAGTGAGGTTTGACCGATTTTACTGAAGCCTCCCATAATCCACCAAAATGTGGAGATCTAGGAGGTATGAAACGCCAGTCGATGTAGTCATCCAAGCACATCTGGTAGACTGCCTCTTGATGGGGGTCGCTCAGAAAAAGGGTTTGTTAAGGGTGTCCGGTGATTTAAATTAATACACATATGCGTATGTTAGTTTAAGCATGTATGTACAGTTTATTTACAGGTGTTTGTTTAGTTAGTTGTTTTACAATAGTTCTTAGGTTGACAAAGGTTACGTCTGCCTCACACTGATCTACACGTTCGACTGCCTGTATGTATTCGTCTGTGCGTCTTTACTCACACGACAGTGTTGGTAAAGGCGCAGTTGTCCGTGTTTAACAACGTCTTAACTATTTAAGTTCAAAACGTAACGGATGGACGTCTGAACAACGCACATGAAATACTAAACTACCTTTACATCTCGGCCATCCTGACCTTTTGATCGTCCCGATCAATCGTGCTATAAAGTGGGAATATCAATTTAAGGTAATATTCATAAGTTGACAACGGACTTCTCTTATTTTGATATAACTTCAAATTCATTACTTAACGTATTATTTCTCAATTTTATATATTAGTGTAAGTTTTAATTATCATTTGTTTATGTATTATTATATGTCTATTGAATCGCTTTCAACAGGCTCTCGCTAATCAGCCTATTTTCTTATTCTACATGCTTCAATTATTCCATCATAGGGCATTTGTGTAATCTGGCAATTTTCGATATCTGATACAACATATCTGTCATTTGGCAATATTTTCTTTATGACATAAGGCCCTTTATACTTTGGAATACACTTTTTGTTTGTTCCTATTACCGTGTCTACATTTCGCACCACCACAAAATCTCCCTCCGAGAAACTAACATGAGGTTTATTTTTACGGCTATGTGCCTCAGCACTTTTCTTTTGGGAGTCTTGGATTTTTTCTTTAGCTATTTTGCGTAAGTCTTCCAAATCTACTACACTTCTCATTTTTGTCATCAAGATACTCACTTAGAACATCAATTTCACATCCTCATTGATGTACACCAAATAGCAACATTGATGGAGTTTGCTTTGTGGTTGACTGAACAGAATTATTAATGGCATATTCAACTTTGTTGAACAATTTACACCAATCTGAATGTTGAATCGGCTCTGTAACTTTTGCGAACATTGTGTTCAAAACTGTATATATTCTTTCAATTTGGCCATTTGCTTGAGGGGACGCCGTCGCAACTTTGACATGTTCAATATTGTTTTCCACCAAAAGGGCTGAAAATTCCATTGAGATAAAACAACTGCCTCTATCGCTTATAATCCTTCTTGGACGACTGTAACTTTCAAAATATTTAAGTAAACATATAATCACTTCCTTTGTACTTGTTGAATTTACCGAATATAGTTTAACATATTTTATAAACGAATCTACCATGGCAAATATGTGTTTCTTTTTGATGCTATAGCTGGAAGGGGACCAAAATGATCAATATGTAACGTGTCAAACGAAATAGGTTTCTTCGGAATATTATGCAATGTGCGACTAGTTGAATGTCTTGGAATAGTAAACCTAATACACTTTAAGCAGTTTTTTATAAAATGATCAACCTTGCTCTCCATATTTGGAAACCAATAATGGCGCTTAATCTCCGTAATACATTTTTCTGCCCCCATGTTCATTTCCATTTCAGAAGTAGAGCTGGAGAAACATCGATGCATCGATGTTTTTATGTAAGCTGCAGACATCGATGATTTGTTTTCACCATCGATGTTTTTGCAACCCTACATAAACAAGAAACGCACACGCTATTTTCTTATAAAATTTACTTGGCGTCCATGGGAAAGGCAAGGTGGTTCTGTCCATATGCAATATGCAACTATCCAATAAAATGTGATTGGACCAAACCCTATTATGTATGAATATCCATTTACATGCTATGCGAATTGTGAATAACTAAAGCAGTCCAAACTACAAATAATTTTAAACTCTAAGTAATTCCAAAGCCCACAAATAGAAGCTTTACAAGAAATGTCATAAATCTAAAAATCTAAATCTAAAATACCTCTTAGAAAAGGTGTCACTTTAAAATTTCTGGGAGAAAATATTCCACTATTTCACTTATTATCCCACTAATATGCAAGATGCAGCGAAACACAAAATATGCGAAGTGAACTTAAGCCTCTGAGCCCACTAAAAGAAGTGGTTAAAAATATTTATGTATTCCGGCAACATCCACAGCTTCTGAAAGGACATTCAGTAAAGCTGGACAGACCTGTCGGACCTTAAAGCCAAAGAATTGAGAGAGTTTAATGTTCCTTTATATAAATTTAAATAATTTTAAAAATATTTATATGGGTATTTGCGACCTGTTTTTTGTCAAAGTTTTGCATTTCGCTGGCTTGAGGTCGGTGGAGAGTTACAATTCAATGTAATCAACACAAATCAACATTTTGTGTTGTTATTCCAAATTGTTGTAATTAATCTCTGTTGATTTGTGTTGATTACATTTAATTGTAACTCTCCACCGACCTCACGGCAGCCAAATGCAAAAGAATTTTAAAATTATTAAAAAAGAAATATTTGATCTAGAACCCTAGAATGTCCCTTCTGTTAGGTTTAGGTTTTAGGTTGTGATGGCTGAGAGCGACGAGTCGCTCTCCCACTTAGGCCACCTTGGGCCCATTGCGATGCCATATTTATTCCCTATTTACCCTTTTAATACTGAGGTGGGTCCTCGTTACTAAATCATTGTGTGGACAGAATAAATTTGAGTAGAGCTGGGATCTCTAGCCCGGATGTCTCCGAGAGGTTGAGTAGCAGAGGTTGACCAAGTGTCCTGAGTCTCCTTCTACTCAAGGCGGGGCAATGGCACAAAAGGTGTTGTACCGATTCCTCCTCTTCTTCGTGTCCGCAACTTCTGCAAAAGTCATGGTAAATGACGCCCTAGGTGTGCTGCGTGTCTGCCAATAAGACAGTGACCTGTCAGAGTCCCCATCAGAAGTGATATGTGTTCTCTTCTGTGACGTAAAAGTGTGTTAGTACGTTTTTGGTCTAATGTTAGCCTCTAAACTTAACTAATTAGAGTTTTTTAACTTTTTCTTCCGTTGAGACTCAGTGTTTCAGCTTTTATGTGGAGCTTAAATGTCGCCTAGGCATACCTATCGTACTCCTCTGAAAGGAGCTCGATGGTGGTTCCTATTCTGGCCAGTTTGTTTGCAGACTCGTTACCTTCTATGTTGCGGTGTCCAGGTACCCTTATATAGGTGTATACTAAAATGTCGTGCGATCTCGTTGAGAGATAGTCGACATTTAGTAATTGAGAGTCAAGTGCTTTGAGGGCGGCTTGACTGTCAGAGTATATAAATACGTTGCCTTCTTTGACCGTGAGTGTGTTAAGGTAGGTCCCTTCTGTTATAATTTATAAAATTTATATATATTACATATATTCTATTTATTTTCACTTAATCTCAAGCATAAAAATGCTTTAGTAAGCTACATCACCAGACTTTTAAAATTTTCAATAAACATTGATGTTTCATCGATGTTTTACTGATAAAACATCGAAAACATCGATGTACGTAGACATCGATGTTTCTCCAGCTCTATTCAGAAGGCACATACAATAACAACGATCCATTTTTCATTTCTCCATATATTAATCCATCATCCAGTCCATAATCCTTTACTGGTCTCAATTCCAATTTGTCCTTTAAGCTTGATATGCATTTATCTCTGTTGGGGTGACTTGCAACTGAAGATTTATGTTATCCTCATCAATTACCGAAATTATTTGTTCCAAAGGGTTTGGGCTCTTGACGTCTACTAATGGCTCAAAGCATCTACTTAATGTGTCTACTTGATTCATGTATTTACCACTTCGATGTTGGATTGTACAGTTATAGATTTCCAACTCTAAGGCCCATCTGGCTATTCTAGCATTTATACTTTTCCTATTCGACGTAAGAGTCAATGAATTACAATCTGTAAATATTTTGAGTGGAATTCCTTCTAAATATATGGGGCATTCCATACAAAAAAAGTTTTTTTCTGGGATGATGTCTCTGAATTGGATGATAATTAGCCCAAAGGAAGCTTATTATGAGAGAAGCTTAACCCCAAAATGTGAGCTTTTTTGGAGCTCTTTTGCAGAAGTTCTACGCTTAAAAGTGTAATATTGTGAATTTTTTAAATTTATAATTACTCGAAAACGGTTTAAAATAGAGCTTTGTAGTTTTTTTCCAAATGTTCAGGATTAAAAAGTCGTTTTAAAAAATATTTTGAAAAATTTTATATTTTTTACCTTTCTTGAAAAATAAAGGATTTTTTCAAAAAACTTAGTCTAGCAAAAATACCTATCCTTCAAAATTCCAAAAAAAATATATGCGAAAGCCGCATCTTTTTCCGAACATTTTGAGTGCCCGATCATATCGGTAGGTGGAAAATTGAGGAATTTATGGCCATTTTGTCATGTAATCTCAAAAATATCAGTATGAAAAATTTTTTAAAAATTTTTATAAATTGGAAAATTTTTTTTTTCCTCGTGTCCATGCGAATGTTGCTTAAATACTAGAAGTCACCATATTGGTATGCCTCTTGCTCGAACCCGTACATCAAAGTTTTCCACCATAAAACACCGGGGGACGAACATACTCCCTGTGTGTTAGAGGGAGACATAGTCTCATTTTCGCGCTCTCTTCTGGGGGAACCCTGCCGTACTTGTAGCAGTTTACGCCTTCAGAGACCTTGAGCAAAAACGCGAAAAAACGCCTGTTCTGCAGCTTTCTTGGTTTCGCACCTCTCTCATTGTACGTTGTCGTGCAAAGCGCTAAAAAGGTCACAGCAGCATTCTGGCTTGTTGTGTGTCCTTTCTAAGGAGTTACATTTGTTATTTACATATATTTTCAAAAAACGACATGAATACTCAGCTGCTTATACTTACCTTGCAAATATGCGCCATTTGAAATCCATTTATTTATCTTCATCACGTCGTCTGGGAAAGGGTTCTCCATAGCCTTTACCTTTAACTAAGTACACATTTATTTACAAAAAAAGTAAAATTACTAAATGTGACATGTCAAGCATCGCCAGCTGTGACGTTCTTTCCTTCATACATTCTTCGAATTTTCGAAATAAAAAAAATTGTTTAGTTTCAAATTAATTGTACTTCTGCGCATCAAATAAATATTCGAAGTTTCAATCTAATACTTTCAAGGTTTGCATTGATACAAAAAAAATGATACTAGTTTCAGTATCGTGATTCTGCAGGTGTAGTTGCCCGCGAGAAATATGCAATCGGGTGGAGTTTCTTGTCATACTGTTTCTGAAAAAGAATGCCCCCAAACCCATTTATACTTGCATCACAATGCCATTCCGTTTCCCTTTCCGGACTGTATAAAGCTAGAATGGGCTCTGATGACAAGGTCTCACAAAATCATTTAAACGTTCGTAGGCACTCCTGGTTGAATTCAAACGGAACTCCAGGCTTTGTCAAGTTTTTAAGGGGTTTCGCTAAGCTTGAAAACGATGGAATAAATCGTCTGAAATACGAAAACAGACCCAAGCATTTCTCTACATCTCTTGCACACTTTGGGATAGGTAAATGCTGAATCGCTAACGTTTGTTGACCATTTGGTCTAATACCTTTCTTAGAGACTGTGAAGACAAGGAAGTCAATTTCCGAGAACACAAATTTACATTTACTTATTATACCCGTTACTCGTAGAGTAAAAAGGGTATACTAAAGTCTTGCAAATGTATGTAACAGGCAGAAGGAATCATTTCCGACCATATAAAGTATATATATTCTTGATCAGCATCAACAGCCGAGTCGATTTAGCCTTGTCCGTCTGTCCGTCCGTCCGTCCGTCCGTCCGTCTGTCTGTATGAACACCTAGATCTCAGAGATGGTAAGAGATAGAGGTTTGACATGTATGGGGCAAATGCTTCTTTTATCTGCACGCAGATCAAGTTTGTTTCAAATTTTGGCCACGCCCCCTCCCGCCCCTGCAATTTGGAAAAAAGTTATATCTCCTACAGTTTTAAAGATAGAGGTTTTGTACCTTCTTGAGATAGTTAGTAATCAGCAAAATGAATGAATGATGAATGAATGATTTGCCGAAGGAATGATAAAGATCGGATGAACGGTTCTCAAGTTATAAGCAAAAAAGTGAACCAAGCCCTCCCCGCTACCACCCTAAAAAAATGTTGCATACTTTTTGGATGGTCACACTAAAGAACGCGGGAGCACTGTTAAACATGTTTTTTCATGAGTAACGGGTATATCAAAGTCGGTTAGAGCCGACTTTAACTTACGCTCTCGTTTTTAACTCTAAACGGAATTCGGCTAACTTTCGCCGAAGTAGAACCACATGTTCTTCGAATGATTTCATTCCTATCGCAATATCATCCATATACACAACCATATTTTTCTTTTTTTTTGTACCTAGCTCAAAAATGAATGAAACGTTGAAACACTATACAAATGGCATTTTTAGAAATTCAAACTGTCCGTTGTGCGTAACAAATGCACCGTATTTTATTGAATCTTCGGCAACGTTAATCTGGTGATAACCACTTTTTAATGTCCAATATGCTAGAAGCTGTTTCCCCCTTTTTCTAAAAAAATACTCCTTTTTTCCCAAAGGTTCCCCCTTCCCCCCCCTTTATTAATTAATCTATTTAACACATCTCTCTTTTTTCGTTCCTTTTTATTCTGTACCGAAGGTAATGAGTAAGAAAGGGAAAGGAATCCGACCCTATAAAGTATATATATTCTTGATCAGCATCAACAGCCGAGTCGATATAGCCATGTCCGTCTGTCCGTCCGTCTGTCCGTCTGTCCGTCCGTATGAACAAACAAGATCTCAGAGATGGTAAGAGATAGAGGTTTGACATGTATGGGACAAATGCTTCTTATACTTGCAGGCAGATCAAGTTTATTTTCAATTTTTGCCACGCCCCCGCAATATCGAAAAAACGTCATATCTCCCACAGTTTTGTAGATAGATGATTTGTACCTTCTACAGATAGTTAGTCATTATTAATATCTATCTTTTTGCTGAAGAAATGATAAAGATCGGATGAGCGGTTCTCAAGTTATGAGAAAAAAAAGTGTAATATAGACGCCTCCCACGCACACGCAAACAACACCGCTTTGCATGCATCAAAGAGAGAGAGAGAGAGAGAGAGAGAGACAGAAAAAACTAAGAGATGAACACAGTGGCAGTGACGCATTCAGCATATACACCGGGTACAGAGTATGTTATAGTCGGGCTTGACCGACTTTCTCTCTTTTTTTTTCCACAAATTTTTATTTATAATTTTTGAGTTTGTGGTTTTTTTTTACCTTTTTTTAATAAAATCTAATATTTTTTTTTTTTTTTTTTTTATTATTTTAAAACCTTTTTTTTTTTTTTTTACATAATGTTTTTTTTTTTTTTTTTTTTTTATTTCATACTGAAGATCTATTTTTGGTATCTTATCAATATCCCAATAGTTGCTGTCAATAACTTGATTAACAATTTTCCGTTCTTCTGTACTTAAATTTGGACCAATATGACACTCTTTGCTATCCGTCGGTTAAATACAAAAAATCAACTATTTTGAATCAATTATTAACTCTTCAGACCCTGAGTAGTTTTCTACTTTTTCACTATTTTCCAATACGCACGCAGAAGACTAGGAAGGTATCATAATAACGTCTGAAGATTCTAAAGTTTTTCTATTTTCAATAACATAATCTGAAGATTCTAAAGTTTTTCTATTTTTAATAACAATATCTGAAGATTCTGTACCCATTTTTACACAACTCACAGTGTTTATCAATGTGATCATTCTTTACTGCACTGTAAATACAATGCAAAACACTGTTTGAAATCTGCAATTTTTCTTTATTCACCGAAATTTCAATATTTGGGACATTTATAAAACATAATTTTCATTTGAACTTATTAAGAAAATCTCTGCCTAGTAACACTGGATACGGAATGTAATGATCTGGAACAACGTAAATAAGTAATTCATTTGTAATTTGAAGAAAATTAATGTTGATTAATATTTTGTCAAAAGTGCATAAACGAATATTTTCAAGTCCCTTAAAATTCGTTCTTTCGAGTTCACTCTCATCTAGTTTTTGTGGTAATGCGGAATGCTGGATTAAACTAATGGCGCTGCCAGTGTCAAACAGAGAACACAAATCAATATGGGAAGAACCATACATGTTGAAAGCAATTCTTACCGTATTAATAACACCTACTTCAGATGAATGTTGACTTATTTCATCTTTACCAAATTCGTCTGCTACAGCGATAATTGTATTTTTGGTTGGGGCCTTGGAGTTGCAATCCTTTATTGCATGCTGCTTGGATCCACATTTGAAACAAGATCACTTAGCTCGCTTTGGTTCTGGGCAAGCAATCGCCATATGTCCAAACTCAGAACAATTATTGCAACGTATTGTATTCTTGATGGGGATGGGTACACTGCTTCGATTGATTATACGCTTGGTGCGCATCTGATGATAGCGACGAGATCGCTGCTTCAACTGCTCGATTGTTTCTGCTGCGTTTAGTATGTCAATATCTGGAGAATTGTCACGGAAACCTTCTATGATCATCTGTACCGTCTGTAGCTCCTCAATTTCAGCTCGCGACGCAATTTCCTCCATAAGCATAATGTAACCAAGTATAGACATTTTCTCGGGTACAAACACTGTCGACTTAAGCAGATTCACCACTTCAACCACAGAGAACGAGTGGCCAAAAGATTGTAGAAAATTTCGTTTGAAGGTTTCGTAGGAGACAGATTTATCCACACGCAGAAATAGCTCAGCCTCCGACCCTGACTTCATAAGGCGACGGACACATTTTAACTTAAACATGTCATCATCCTCCACCGAATTACAAACACGTTCAAAATCCTTGATCCACTTGTGAGCATCGTACATTTCTGCTCCTGAGTAAGGTGTCATGGCTTGTATGACGTCACTGAGCTCGGGGGATTTTCGCTTATTTTCACCAAGTAATTCACTCAAAACATTTTTCTTTTGCAGCAATTCAATTTCGGCTTGGACTATGGATTTTTCTAGTTCAATGTTCCAAAGCTTAATTTCAGGCTGCACTGGAGCTTTGCACGAATCTTCCTGCATGTTTTATTTACTTATTTTGTGCTCCAACTTTGACATTGGTTCCACTAGGGCCTGAGTGGAAGCCGGATGCAGAATTAATTTCGTCATTGTGCATTCTGCCGCTAAGTCCGATACGCTCCCGAAGCTTGCTTCCTCACTGCCTTACTCCACCAGGTCTCTTAGTACAGCTCCTTTTTTCATAGCCAACTTGGGCAATTGTCTATATGAAGCTTGCACATTGAATTCAATTTGGTTGCTGTTAAGCCAAGCAATTATTTCGGCTTTTTTCATGGTTTAATATTAGTGCGGCGCAAAAATTTTTTTTTTGTGAAGAATTTTTGTGTATCTTTTTTGGCAATTGTACGTTTGTCTCTTTCTTTCCACTGTTTTGCAGACTTTTGTGTCGAACGTTCTCGAAGCGTCACATACACACAGCCACGCAGCAATGTCGAAATGATTTTTTTCTTGTAGGCTTTGATGGATTATCCAACTTCTGAAGTTGTTAAGGGTGTCCGGTGATCCAAATTAATACGCATATGCGTATATTAGTTTAAGCATGTATGTACAGTTTATTTACAGGTGTTTGTTTAGTTAGTTGTTTTACAATAGTTCTTAGGTTGACAAAGGTTACGTCTGCCACACACTGATCTACACGTTCGACTGCCTGTATGTATCTATTCGTCTGTGCGTCTTTATTCACACGACAGTGTTGGTAAAGGCGCAGTTGCAACGCACATGAAATACTAAACTACCTTTACAGGTTTTAAGCTCAGCAAGCTCTTTTCGTGCTCCAACAAAATTGGTAGCGTTATCTGACCAGATGCGAATTGGTCGGCCACGGGTAGAAATGAAGCGACAAAGTGCTGAGAGAAATGCTGGTGTTGACTTGTACAGAAGCGGTCCACAGTAGTCTACTCCTGTAACCAAAAATGATCGAGACCCGCTCTCACGCTTCGCAGGAAGATCCGCCATTATGTGCTCAAGCGTTCGTGGTTTTGCTCGAAAGCCCCTGACACATTTATGGATAAAAAATGGATAACATGTGCCACTGTTTTTCTTCCACCTATCGGCCAGTAGGTCTGTCGAATAAGTGCCAATAGTGATTGAGGTCCTGCGTGCAGATTCTTCTCGTGATAATGCATAATTAGAGCTGTGGTAATGGGATGATATTTTGGCAAAACAACAGGATGCTGAGCGTCAAAGTCCTATGTGGAATTTTTAAGTCTGCCGTCCACGCGTATCAAACCTTTGTCATCCAAAAAGGGAGCAAGTGAAGCAATGCAGTTGGATGGCTTTAGACCCATGCACGATTTCAGCGCTAAAATCTCGGGACCCAGTCGAGATTGTTGCGTAAGCCGAAGAAGCAATTCGGTTCCCATGCGAAGATCGGAAACACTGATGACCAATATTTTTTCATGAATACATAGGCAAAAACTCGTTGCATTTTGGGAAAGGAATTTGCAAATTTGGATCCTTCAACAACGTCCTTCACTGGTCATGCTGCAACCAAAACCGTTTTGCGTAACTCCAGCGATGGTTCAGATAATTGCGGAGAGGCAGGCCACTCGTCCTTGCTGCTACCAAGGTATCTAGGTCCATGCTTCCAGAGTGAAGATTGGATGAGTTCAGCAGGAAGTGTGCCTCTTGAAAGTAGATCTGCGGGGTTGAGTGCAGTTGGTACGTGGTGCCAGTTCATTCCATTCGTGAGCTCTTAAATGTAGAAAGTCGATTAGCTACAAAGACATTGAAATTGGACGGTTCGCCCTTTATCCAAGCCAACACTACAGTTGAATCACACCAACAATAGTAGGAACGAGACAATCGCATTTGAAAAATTTCATTCATCAGTTTCGCAAGCAGAGCTGCTCCGCACAATTCAAGTTTGGGTATGGTGATTGTCTTTAGGGGAGCTACCCGAGATCGAGAACAGAGCAGTTGGGCGTCATTTCCG
Organism: Lordiphosa stackelbergi; assembly: GCA_018904235.1. Classification (NCBI taxonomy): domain Eukaryota; kingdom Metazoa; phylum Arthropoda; class Insecta; order Diptera; family Drosophilidae; genus Lordiphosa; species Lordiphosa stackelbergi. Next base: position 17,310 of record JAEIFU010000481.1, read on the forward strand.
CTGTTGCCAGGCAATACTGCATAACATAACTGCATACATGCACCATAAGCACTCATCCTGGCGTCACAGAAGCCATGTATCTGGAAGGATTGATAGGCAAGGAAAAGACATTTTCTGCATATTGCCAAATTGTCCAATAAAGTTGAGCCAAGCGGTATTCAACGCAACAGGCAGACTCTCATTCCACTGAAGTTTTTCTTTCCATAGTTGCTGCAGGTAAATTTTGGATTTAGTGATGACTGGTCCTATGAGCCCAAGAGGATCATAAAAGCGAGCAATAGTTGATAAGACTCCTCGTTTGGTTGGCTTTGATGGAACTTGACTGGGTAAAAACGAAAACAATAGCTCATCAGAAACTGGATTCCACGCTAATCCTAAAGTTTTAGTTACATCACAGTCTTCATTTGGAATTTTAGCCAAAACCTCTCGGTCATTTGAACACCATTTTCTGGTCTTAAAATTTCCTTAGGAAAGCAGGCTTGATACTTGTTGAACGATTTCGAGCACATCACCTGAAGAATTTCCTCCTGTGAGCATATCATCAACGTAGAAGTCTCGCAAAACAATTTCAGAGCCGATTGGAAATGACGAGCACTCTTCTGTAGCGAGCTGGTGCATTGCACGGACTGCTAAGAACGAGGCTGGCTTCGTGCCGTATGTGACGGTATCAAGTTTAAACGCTTTTAATTCCTCGTCAGGTTTATCACGCCAAAGAATGCATTGGAGAAAGCTATCGAGAGGAGACATCCGCACACAGCGGTACATTTTGCAAATGCCAGCAGTCAAGGCAATAGCAACAGTGCGAAAACGAAGTAGAATCGCTAATAATTTGGGCTGGCTGCACCATCGAAAACCACTCGTAGCCTGGTTGTCGTTTTATCTTCTCTAATGACGCAGTTATGCGGTAGAAAAAACTTGCATTGACGGCTTCAACTGGAGAAATATGCTGCGATTCCAAATGTTCTTTCATGAATGCCGAATATTGCGCCTTTGAAGTGGCTTGCGCTGAAGTTTTCGCTCTAAGTTTAGAAATCTACGATGAGCTTGTTGATAGGAATCCCCAAGAAGATTTTCACTTAGCTTCAGAGGCAATCCAACGGAAAGTTCCCCAGTAGACAAACGAAAAAATGTATTTTTGAAATGATTCTCACAGTCAATTTCCTCTTTTGTAGCTCTATCAGTGGAGCAATATGAATTCTCTACTTCCCAGAATCGTTTTACCAGCTCATCCAATCCAACAGATGGAGTTCGATCCACTTCTATAGAGCTGGCCGCAGCTAGTAGCGCTGCGCCGCGAGGCTAAGGGCCACCACCTCTGACCACCCAACCAAAGCAGGTTTTTGAAGTAAAGGGAATCCAGGTAGCAATTTAATTTGCCCGACGCACAATAAGTCAAAAAATAAGCTTTTCCGACCAGCAAGTCGATTCGCTGTGACTTATTGAATTGTGGGTCGGCTAGGCAAATATTTGATGGTACTTTCCATTTTGAGACGGCAAAAGAAACGGTTGATTTTCTGTGATTTGAGGGGCAACTAGATCAACAATGTTTGTAAGGAAGTCTGAAGTTCTGGACTGTAAGATTATGTTGACAGAACCTTCAACTTTAAAAGAAGCAGCCGCACTAACTCCGGATACAGAAACCGACGATTTGGTTCGTTTTAGTTGAAGTTGTTGAGCGAGGCGAGAAGTTACCATGTGAATTTGCGAACCAGAGTCCAAAAGGGCACGACAAGGAATAAGATCACCACAACGACTCTTGACTAATATTACTGCGGTGGCAAGGAGCACTACGTCGTTACTGAGATTCTGAGCGGACAGTGATACTGGCGATGAAACAGCAATTAGAGAATTTCGGGAATTCTAATCCGGCATAGAATCCTGAGATGATGAAGAATGAGAGGCTGTGGAGTTTTCTATATGCAGAAGGCTATGATGCTCGCACCGCAAATGCGGCAACTGATAGAGTTGCATGTAAGAGTGCGATGCCCTTTCTTTAGGCAGTGGAAGCATACACCAATCTTTTTTGCTTCCTTGATTCGTAATAATGGCGTAAGATTTCCGAATCGGGTACAATTGTAAACAGTATGGCTTGTGCTACCACAGAATACACAATCTGGTATACGAGCGCTTGAAGCGACAAAACTGCTCTTGCTAAGAGTAGACTTTTTATTTTTTCCCACCTGGTTGCCATTCTCCATGTTCCACATTCTCCATGGCTTGGCATCGTCTATCCAAAAAGAGTAAAAATTGATCCCAGGCTGGTATCACATTTAATGGCGCTTGCTCTTCCCATTTGGTTTTTGTGTCGGCGTCAAGGTATTTGAAGAGAGTTTGTACAATTATGCATCCAGCGATCTCAATAACAGTTCCAATCCCCTTCAATGCTCGCATGTGAGATTTTAGCTTGTCCGACAGTTCACTCAGCTTCACACTTGACCCATCCTCAACTAAGCGTTTATTACACTGTGCAACAGTCAAAAAAACTACCAAGAACCACTATGCGGAATCGATAGTGCTACCCGAACTGAGTAAATCCCTATCAGCGTTTGGCTAGATTGGAAGCACTTTTTTTTATGGACCCTCAAAGTTTTTGAAATTGGGTGTGCCAACCAAAAAAAGGTGTCATTAGGTTTGGGAAAACAGCTCATTCAGTTTTAGTGATAGCTGCAAACTATCTTCGGCAAAGTTGTAGCTGACAGTCCGCAGAATAATTTCCTCATACAAAGATTTTTAAAAAATTCATGTTTTCCGGTAGTATTTTTTCAAAAACGTATTTTTTTTTATTTTTTCGAGTATAACTTTTAAAAAATCAAAATTTTTCGCATACTTGCTGATACATACTGAACAAAGTTTTACAATCTGAACACTTCTACATCCTCCAAAACAGCCCCAAAAGTGTAAATTTCCAAAAAAAATGACTTTTTTGTTGTCATTGTTTATTAGATACTCAAGTTAAGCTTTTAGAGCAAAACATTACTCATTTTACTTGTTGTTATCCATGATTTAAGAAAAAAATGATTTTTTTGAAATTTTTTTGAAAATTTTTCGAAAATTCTGTAATTGATCAGCAAAAAGGTTGCCAATTTAAGACTGTATAAAATGTTTTAACATGCTAGTACATTTTTTAACAAGTTGAGATCTTTTTTTTTTTTTTTTTTTTTTTTTTAAATATATATATTTTTTTTTATTTAGACACCTTAAGGCTAAATGTTACAATTTTATATTAAAATTTAAAAAATAATTAATAATAAAATATAATAAATTAAAAAAATAAAATATTTACGCTAATTTGATCTCAACTTGTTAAAAAATGTACTAGCATGTTAAAATATTTTATACAAACGCTGATAGGGATTTACTCAGTTCGGGTAGAACTATCGATTCCGCATAGTGGTTCTTGGTAGTTTTTTTGACTGTTGCACAGTGTTATTAGAAGTCATTTTCACAGCTTAGCCGCGACAAACACTCGCATAAAACAAAATCAAAAGTCGTTGCCCGTTTGTGTGTATGTATGCGTGGATCAAGCAAAGACGACGAGAGCTCAAGACGAAAAGTTCGCTACCGTTGGTTGTCTGCAAACATGTATATAAGCGGGACAACGTAAACGCGAAACGAGAAGATCGATACCGATGATTGTCCGTATGTATACGCGTGTATGCCAAGTAACTTTTTTGGCTGGTGTGTTTCACAGCACAGGGTATTGGTTTTTTGGTTATGTGTGTCCGGCAATAACCATGAAAATGCACTTGTAAAATATTTTTTGCTTCTTTTTATATATATGCGAATATATTTTTCCTTAGATCACGTTTGCGGGTCACCAAAATGTTGTGACACTGAGCTTTTTCAGTGCCCTTTAAGAGATGATTCCTTCAATTTCTTGAGAACACGAACACCGTTTTTCAGTTCAATTTTAATACAATGTATATTGAAGGGTGGCTGCTCGGAGCCAGAGCCTTTTTGCTAATACATATACAAATAGCAATCAAATTATAATTCAAAGTGTAAGCGAGCCGAACTATAAGAACTTACCGAGCAGAAGCTGCAGCGGCCGGCTTGGACCTAGCCACAGTGCTAGGCAAGCGACAAAGAGAGCAAGAGAGAATGATAACAAAGAGAGAGTATAATGCAGCTGAGCTGATCAAAGAAAACAAGGAGTATGAATTACGTTAGACTCAGTGCAATAAAAAACGAGAAGGCCAAGCTAACTTCGTCTTTGCCGAAGTTTTTATACCCCTTGCAAATGTTTTAATACATCAGAGTTTAAGAACGCCAGCATTAAAACAAACTATTTTTCTAAATAAAACCCACTTTTCGACCGATAGTTCCTATGACAGCTATAGAATATAGTCATCCGATTTTGACCAAAACTTCAAAATCTTTGTAAAAGCGCATAATATTAATAATTGCTGAAGTGAGACACGTTAACATTGAAAACAAAGAAGTTTTTCTAACAAAGACCCACTTTTCGACCGATAGTTCCTATGGCAGCTATAAGATATAGTCATCCGATCCGGTCGGATCCGACATATTAGCAGTGTGCAGTAAAAAGAAGACTCTGTGCAAAGTTTCGGCTCGATAGCTTTAAAACTGAGAGACTAGTTTGCGTAGAAACAGACAGACAGACGGACAGACAGACGGACAGACGGACGGACAAAGCTCAATCGGCTCAGCTCGTCACCCTGATCAAGAATATATATAGTTTATAGGGTCGGAAATGAATATTTCTATGCGTTGCAAACTTCTGGGCAAAATTATAATACCCTTTGCAAGGGTATAATGATTCGAATGATGTTGCATGACAGTTAAATTTACGTTAATTCTTTGGGCCCTCGCCCAAACAGTGTGCATTTTTTTTGGGAACATCGTAATTTATGTTGGGTTTGTATATTCTTAAGTGCTTAAGTACTCATTTTACTTGCTGTTATCCATGATTTAAGAAAAAAATGATTTTTTGAAAATTTTTTGAAAATTTTTCCAATTTAAGACTGTGTAAAATATTTTAACATTCTAGTACATTTTTTACCAAGTTGAGATCAAGTAAGCGTAAATATTTTATTTTTTTTTTAAATTTATTTTATTTTATTAAACATTTGTAAAATTTATTTTTTTTAAATTAAATATTTACGCTAATTTCATCTCAACTTGTTAAAAAATGTACTAGCATGTTACAATATTTAATACAGTCTTTAATTGGCAACCTTTTTGCTGATAAATTACAGAATTTTCGAAAAATTTTCAAAAAAATCATTTTTTCTTAAATTATGGATAACAACAAGTAAAATGAGTAATGTCAAAAGCTTAGCAAAACTTAATTGGCTGCTATTTTGGTGAAAAACTTGAGTATCTAATAAACAATGACAACAAAAAAGTCATTTTGTTTGGAAATTCACACATTTGGGGCCGTTTTGGAGGATGTAGAATTGTTCAGATTGTAAAACCTTGTTCCGCAGAGTTGTTTGGTATCTCAAAAGCTTCTTTTTGCCAAAGAAAGTATGCGAAAAATTCTGATTTTTTAAAAGTTTTACTCGCAAATGTAAAAAAAAAGGTTTTTGAAAAAAAGTTTTTTAAGAAATACTACCGGAAAACATGAATTTTTTAAAAATCTTTGTATCAGGAATTTATTCTGTGACTGTCAGCTACAACTTTGCCGAAGACAGTTTGCTGCTATGACTAAAACTGAATAAGCTGTTTGTCCAAAACTAATGACACCTTTTTTTGGTTGGCACACCCAATTTCAAAAACTTTGAGGGTCCATAAAAAAAAGTGCTTTCAATCTAGCCAAACGCTGACAGGGATTTACTCAGTTCGGGTAGCACTATCGATTCCGCATAGTGGTTCTTGGTAGTTTTTTTGACTGTTGCACAGTGTAATTTTTAAAAAATTTTTTAATATAAATTTATGATTTGAGTAGATACAGGAAAATCCTGTTCACCAATATCAACTTAATATCTGTCCGATAAACCAAACCCGAGATATCACGTTTTTTAAAAAACCTTTTTTACATTTTTGACGATTTTTGAAATTGTTTATAAATAAAAAAAATTGTTTCTTAGCAAAACCGCAAATCACGTATCGGTGGAACAGTTGAGACCCAATTACGGTTCTTTTGATTATTGAAACAAAAAATTTTGAATTTTGAGACCTTTCGATTTGGAAAAGAATGATCCATATAGAAGACACAGGCCAACAAAATGACCAACTTTGTGAGGTGCAGCCCTATTGATTAAAAATATGATAAGTTTATGCTCACTGATTCCAAAACTGGTTTCGGTTTAGCTCCATCAGCTCTTGTTTCCAAGATATGGCGGAAAAACGAAAAAGTTGAATTTTTGGCACTCTAGCATTTATGGAGGCCACACTATGCATAAATATGTGAGTTTATAAGCTATTTGCGATAAAGTACATATCACTGCATTTTTAAAAAATCAAAGGCGCTATATAAGTTGAGCGGAAAGTGTCTAATTCGGCCTTTAAAGACAGACATCTTTCGATTTATGGCATTTTTATCAATCATATATCATGATTTATTAATCATCCCGATTAAGCTAGAGCGGTTATTTGATAATTATTTTCGCCATCTGAGTATATGGCCAAACATATGATCTAATTTTGTGATTTTTATAGCATTAAAATCAGTTTATTTGGCAAAGTTATAGCCTGCTAAAGACAAAAATACATATTTAAATTTATGGGAGGAAAACTAGATTGTCACTCCAAATCTGTATAGGAACTGTAAAGAGGCTACTTGATTAGCCCTAAAGTGTTATATGTTTACATGTAGATGATAAATTCTATTTTGAAACAAGTAGCCTTTTCACAGTTCCTATAAATTTTTTTACTGACAATCTAGTTTTCCTCCCATAAATTTAAATATTTATTTTAGTCTTTAACAGGCTATAACTTTGCCAAATAAACTGATTAAAATGCCATAAAAATCACAAAATTAGATCATATGTTGGACTATATGATCAGATGGCGAATATATTAATCCAAGAACCGCGCTGGCCTGAACGGTATGATTTGTTTTGATAAAAAAGCTATAAATCGAAAAATGTCTGTCTTTAGAGGCCAATTTACACACTTTCCGTTGAACTTAAAAAGCGCCTTTGATTTTTAAAAAATGCATTGATATGTACTTTATCACACATAGCTCATAAACTCTCATATTTTTGCCTAGTGTGGCCTCCATAAATCCTAGAGTGCCAAAAATGCGACTTTTTCGTTTTTCCGCCATATCTTGCAAACAAGAGCTGATGGAGCTAAACCAATGATACAGTTTTGTTCAGTGCAATCAATATTAACATAATCAGATAAATATAGACCTGCACCAAAAACACTGTTGGGCTGTGAGATATATAGATGTAAAGATTTCTTGTCCCAAGTCGCATAAATATCTCATTATAGGACCAGGCTGGGTTGCATAATCCCGGAATATTAATATAAATATAATATTAACATAAGTCTTCCGGCTATTGCAGTGCTTGATGCTACGGGCAAGGTCAGCTCCGGACTACTGCGAGGGCATATTAACCAGTTTGGAGACTTTGACTTATGCACCCAGGCCGTTAGTGTTGTAAAGGTGGCTCCGGGTAATCCTAAGCGAATACAAGGCAAGTATTGTTTAGCTCAGATCGAAATGCGCACAAAAGTGGCTGGTTTGAAGGTACCACTGCATATGCTGCAAGGTTTTGGACTTTGGCATTCCCATATAAATAATGTAAGTATTGTTCTAGTGTTATACTTTTTTTTACACTTGAGTTAAATATTTTGATCTTCATCCCATCCAGCCTAAGCAATTTGTACCACGCTATACCGTGGCGAATTGGGGGATCTGCGTGCCAGACGCTTGCTCCGTCCATGTGGTTCATGACATTTTGGCCACAAGTCTGCGACCATATAATAGCACTGGAGTCGAGTTTCACATCAAGGTGGAGGAGGATGCATGTAGCATAAGACTAAAACGAAATGTGTTTAAACTTCTCTGGAGGGACACCAAGTTTGGATTAAGCGTGTAAGGGAAAAACCATTCACATGGAGGAATTACCCCTAATAATGAACATTTTGTCCAGACTTGCCATTTCCACACTAGGCGTTATTTGCTTGATTGCGTTACTGTGGGAGAAACGGAAGTGGATCAGCGCGAATGTATTCGGTCATGACTCGACGTCTGCGTCGAAGGTTCAAAGTGAAGATGTAGTAATGAAATCGGAGGACCAAACACAGAGCCAAGAAATCGATAGCTCATTTAAGCAACCAAATTACAATTTCTTTATTATTTTGCACAGTGTCTTAAAAGAGTTTTCGCCCATAAAAACTTTTCAGTCACTTGTATCTCTAGAATGTCCCGACGTGGACTTCCCATTTTTCCACTTTCTCCGAATTCTCGCTGTTTTCTTACTTTATGTTAGCCTAAAATTCATCATGGTGGGCCACTTGCCAATAACTAATCGCGAGAGCCTAGTGGAAACTGTTAACGGTTACTGGAGCCTAATGTTCCGTTTGCCCTTGCTGTACAGCGATGCGCTGTTGTTGATAAGTGGTTTTCTCGCTGCCTATCAATTATCCTTGAAAATTGAAAAAAAATCTCAAATAAGATTTGTAAAAAATGTTGCCATGAGAGCCAGTCGATACCTGCCCTCCTTATATGCTGTTCTCTGCTTCCAAACTTGGATCTTGCCGCATCTGGGCGCTGGCCCTCTGTGGAACCAGCTTGTGGGCGAAAGTGCTCGTGTTTGTGAACAACACATGTGGCGACCAGCACTCAGCCTTCAAAATGCAGTCAACTTTGAAGAATCGGTATGTATATTATTTAGCAATGCGCATTGCGCCAATCGACATGATTGTGATTTCAATTGAAAGTGGGCGGTTGTAGTGCCATGTGGTCGCGGGTTCGATGCGTTAAACTGTATGCCCTTTCTCTTGTACTAAAATAAGAAGCAAACAAGCCATGAGATTAAGAATAGCTGGGCTTGGCCCTTTGGGCTGTGTATATGTGCACGTTTGATTAATGTAGGCATGAAACGGCCTTAAATTAAAACTTTTTGATTTCAAATTGAACGGTTTTTATGGTAACGGTGGGTTAAGTTATAGATAGTTCAAAGTTTGAATTACGCGTTCTGTTGGTTATGGATTTCACCCCTACTGAAAGGAGCTACACTGTTCAAAGTATAATGGAACTTAGCCAATTTGATCACTTATGTCATGTAATACTGCAATTGGATTAAGTCTGAGAGTCTGCAAGATCAACTTGCGATGGGGATCTGACGAAGTGCAACATGTTGGAGTTGTAGAGAGTGAGACGGAACCCGCGGCATATGTAGAATCAACGGATGACCTCAACAGAAGCCGCTACTGTGACAGCGACTACTATGGTTAGGATGACGTCTACGAGTTTGCAGCTCCAAAACACACCATGCACGTTGATTTAAGATGCATGTCCAGAAGCTTGTGTTTAAAGCGATCAAAAAAAATCAGCGCCAGCGCAGAAAGCGGTTAGCGGAGATGATTCCTTCTACGCGTTGTAAAACTCTGGGCACAACAAGTGAGAAGTCGATCAAGCTCGACTATAACGTACTCTGTATCTGAAGTAGGAGCTGAATGCAACGCTGCTTCTGCGTTCTTCTCTAAGTTTCACTTCTTCTTTTTCTCTCTCTCTCTGTTGAATGGTTGTGGTGATTCCTTCTCCCTTTTGCACAAACTAAAATATACTCTGTGTACCTTTGGAACAGAGTATAAGAAAATTTTAATTTAAAATTGCATTTAATATGTTCGTTTTGCTTCATTTTTTAAGAATATACATTAATCTTTCCAAAACTCCTTTGGTATTGAGTTTAATATTTAAGCAAAAAAAAAAAAAATAAAAAATAAAATATATTTTTTATTTTTATTTATTTTTTTATATATTTTAAAATATTTTTTTTTTGTGTAATGTTATGAAGGAATCATCTCCGACCACATAAAAGTATATATATTCTTGATCAGCATGACGAGCTGAGTCGATTAAGCTTTGTCCGTCCGTCTGTCCGTCTGTCTGTTTCTACGCGAACTAGTCCCTCAGTTTTGGAGCTGTCGAGCTGAAACTTTGCACAGAGTCTTCTTTTTACTGCACGCTGCTAATATGTCGGAACCGACCGGATCGGATGACTACTTCTTGTAGCTGCCATACAAATGTTCGTTCGGAAAATGGATTTTAGTAAGAAAAACTGGTTTGTTCTCAATATTACTGCTCTTAAACACGGTCATGGGTAATATATAATGTTTTAAAGTTTTTTTTGTGTTTTGGTTGAAGGCGCCAACCGTTGGAAAAAGTTATTTTTTTTTAAAAATTATTTTTAAATAAAGATAGCTTTGCCTTTCTCGTTTTATTTTTTTTATTTTTTTTTTTTTAAATAATCATTACTATTGATTTTAAAAATAATATATCATTACCAATGAGCAAACTACCGATAGACTTCGAAAAAAAACAAAAAGAAAAATTCTGGTATAATTATTTTTCTTTAAGGTTGTTTTTAAATTATGATTTTTTTAACTAAAAATACACAAAATAATCATTATTTAAGGTTCCTGCTTTTTACGAGTAACGGGTATAAAAAAAATAAATTGGCCTGCTTTATTAACTTCATAGCGGTGTTTAACACAATAAATAGAAGTTTTTAAAAACCCTTCACAAAATGTATGATGAACATTTTTCAGCAGTTTGGGATAGATCACACTTATCAAGTTGGTTCGAAAATAACGCAGGAGTAAAGCAGGGTTACTTGATGTGTCCACTCCTGTTCTCACTCTGTATAAACGATGTGAATGAAGCGCTGCCTGCTGGAACTAATTAAGGCCACAATCGCATAAAAACCTTTACGCTGATGACATGGTGCTCCTCTCTGACTCAAATATACTGCAAAGCAAGCGAAGTCACTTAAAGAACTATTTCAATACTTGGAACCTGCAAATCAATATTGAACGAGAAGGCCAAGCTAACTTCGTCTTTGCCGAAGTTTTTATACCCTTGCAAATGTTTTAATACATCAGAGTTTAAGAACGCCAGCATAAAAACAAACAATTTTTCTAAATAAAACCCACTTTTCGACCGCTAGTTCCTATGACAGCTATAAGATATAGTCATCCGATTTTGACCAATACTTCCAAATCTGTATAAAAGCGTTTAATATTAATATTCGGTGATGTGAGACACGTTAACATTAAGAACAAAAAAGTTTTTCTCATTAAAACCCACTTTTCGACCGATAGTTCCTATGACAGCTATAAGATATAGTCATCCGATTTTGACAAAAACTTCCTAATCTATGTGAAAGCGTAAAGTATTAATAATTGCTGAAGTGGGAGCCGTTAACATTAAAAACAAAAAAGTTTTTCTCACAAAGACCCACTTTTCAACCGATAGTTCCTATGGCAGCTATAAGATATAGTCATCCGATCCGGGCGGTTCCGACATATTAGCAGTGTAAAAAGACTTGTGAAAATTTCAGCTCGATAGCTTTAAAACTGAGAGACTAATTCGCGTAGAAACAGACAGACGGACAGACGGACAGACAGACGGACAGACAGACGGACGGACAAAGCTCAATCGACTCAGCTCGTCGTCCTGATCAAGAATATATATAGTTTATCGGGTCGGAAATGAATATTTCTATGCGTTGCAAACTTCTGGGCAAAATTATAATACCCTTTGCAAGGGTATAAAAATCAAAAGTACTGGTCTTTAGAGATGGCAAAGGTCGCAAAGCTCAAGATGAATAGCGGAGTTTAAATGGTGCAAAAATTGAGAGAGCTTCGTCTTACAGATACTTGTATGCCGATACGATTCTCGAACACGGATCATGTGTGGTCTACGCATGGTGGCAAACATAGCATAATGTTAACTATGTGCTAAGTAAGATAAAGTAGTTGTTTTCAAACCAGGAAGAGGAGATTCCGAGTAGATTACTCTGTAGTGTTTATTGTACTCAGCACAAGGATCTCAAAATGTTCATGCAAGGCATAATTAGTAAAAAACGATTCAATGATAAGCGGATATAATTACGAGTCAGTTTAGTAGAATCGTTCAGGTTAATTTTGCCAACCAACTCAGATGAGTCGATTTAAAAAGAAGTATACTAAAGTAAGACGGTAGACACGACCTCAGTATTCCAGTTTAAGCCATTAAGAGCAAACAACAAGAATTGCTTCTGCACAGAATAAATTCTACCTTGATGGGTCGAATTCAGCATAGACCACACACATGATCCTCACTCGAAAATAAGAGGGACAAGAGAAGTGTAGAAATTCCTTTTGACCAGCCCTTAATAAACCCAAAAACACTCCTGGCCATTCCTATCACCAAGCCTGCAAATTACAAAACCTTAAGGCAAATTATACATGAAAACATATTCTAACTGCTATTTAACTTTGACCGCTGGCAACGGCTGATCCTTGCACTATCGCTCTCTTCATCTTTGCTCATTTAATGCTGCTCTCCGCAGTCACCCACAGGCCCAGCTATCCCAACCGCTTTTAAGTTTAGACGCAGCCCAAACATTCTCTCCCCTTTGATGATTGCAGCAGGCATCATCAAATCCAGATCCATCGCGGCTCTCCAGCCCTTCAGCTCCAGTAACCCACGCACGGCACCACCTCAACCTATCCAATCCAATCTCCAAACTTTCCTTCAGTTGCAACCACTTGGTCCTTCTCTGTAATCTTGACAAGAAATCTGAACTCCAAAATGTCCACAATTGTTGTACAAAATATTTACAATTTTTCCATTGATCCACCAAGGTTAGTTTAGCCACATTTACGATGGGAGGAGCAAGTAAAGCATATCCAGCTGTAAAATTCCCAGAAGTTATTACTAACAGATCTTCGGGATCAATTGACACTGGTCATAAAGGTCTTGAATTGAGACTAGACTCTTTACTAGGGTAGTCCTCTCTCCGATAGTTCGCTGTAAGTGGTACTTCATGGATTTGCCGCCAGCCTCCCATAAGCCGGTAAAGTGTGGAGTCGATGGGCCAACTTGTCAGCTTGCATCATCTTATTGGCTCCCATAAAGTTCGTTCCGCTAACGCTGTATATGTAGTTACAAAGCCCTCATCTTCCATTAAAACGATACAGTGCATCTGATGTCAAATCTACAAGCGGCTCCAAATGAATGGCTTTGGTCTCCAGACATACAAACACCGCCACATATATTTTCAACGCTGTTCTTCCTCGCCCTTTCAATGGGGAATCGTTGCTCGGACCCACGTAATCCACTCCAACTGATGATTAAGCCCTTAATGGTTGCACTCGGACCGCTGGCAAACTGCACATTTGCTGTCCTGCGAATTGCGGTTTCAACTTGTAACATATGAGGCATTTGTGTATCCTTAAAAGAACTGCATTTCGTCCATTGTCGATCCAAAATAGCGTTCTTTGAAAGTTCTGCGTGGGAGCTTGCTCCTCTGTATCAAAAATTGGGTTAAGAGGCAGCAACTCACTCTCTTTCTTGATAGCCTTCCTCGTTGATAGCGCGAGGTACTCAGCTTCAAAACAGCCTCTTTTGGTCATCCATGAGAGACTTTCCGCTAATTCGTCTCCAGACAGCCCAGCATCTCTTCGATGTGACAGTGCACACTGGCCAAACATCAAAAAACCGATCACAAAATATTTGGACCAAATGTAGACAAATTGTCTTTTAAATGTCCAATCTTCGTAATGGTAAACCGGTTTTTTCTGGAAACCTAACGGGACTCTAAAAAATTAGCCTTGAAAGCGTAGACACGTGTTCATTTTTGCAACGCAGCTGCACGCCGGGCGAATATTTTACAACAAAAGACAACTTCAAAGTGGTCAGTCGATTAATTACGTTGCCGAATTTAAGTTATATTTAATGGATTTTGAAGTTAAAGGTATTTATATTTAAAGTTAGTTCCAATATTAATAAAAGCAAACTTGTGTAATATTAATTTTGAAATTACTGCTTTAGTTTTTTCTGTTTTTTGTACACTTTGCGTCTTTATTTTGTTTACTTGAAGTTTTAGTTGTGTTCCCCCATAATCCCCCGATTCATTTTTATACTCTGTACCGAAGGTACATAGTAGGGATGTCGAAATATCGATATCGAATACTTGTTGAATAAATTTTTGGTGTGTATTTTTGTTAGTTTCGGCCACAAAAATTGGGGTTTTCTGATGGCATTCTCTTGGATATTACTAGTATTACTGATGCCACTAATATCTAAGAGAATGCCCTTAAGAAACCTTCCTTTTTGTCCGTCAAAATTTACTCGATATCGATATTTCGACAACCCTAGTACATAGAGTATATTAAGTTTGTGCAAAGGTATGTAACATAGAGAAGGAATCATTTCCGACCCTATAAAGTATAAATATTCTTGATCAGCATCAACAGCCGAGTCGATATAGCCATGTCCGTCTGTCCGTCCGTCTGTCCGTCCGTCTGTCCGTCTGTATGAACAAACAGATCTCAGAGATGGTAAGAGATAGAGGTTTGACATGTATGGGACAAATGCTTCTTATACTTGCAGGCAGATCTTATTTATTTTTAATTTTTGCCACGCCCCCTCCCGCTCCCGCAATTTGGAAAAACGTCATATCTCCCACAGTTTTGTAGATAGATGATTTGTACCTTCTAGTGACAGTTAGTCATTAGTAATATGTATCTAATATGTATTATTTGCCGAAGGAATGATAAAGATCGGATGAGCGGTTCTCAAGTTATGATCAAATAAGTGAATTACCCCCGCCACCCCCCCCCACCCACTCACAACCAACGCACATTCTTAGAGAGACAGAGAGAGAGAGAAAGAGAGAGAGAAGAGAGAGAGAGAGAGAAAGAAACTCAGAGATGAGCGCAGCAGCAGCTCTGCATTTATCTCTTACTCTAGGTACAGAGTATAAATATAGTCGGGCTTGACCGACTTTCTCACTTGTTTATCAGTGGATTTGTGTGTGTCTTAGAATAATACAAAATTAAAGTTAGCTGCAAATATTGACAGATGTGTCCACAATCAACAATATACTAACGTCGTCTCTTTTCTCTTCAAGGTCAAATTTGAAGCTGCTTTGCCTTGTAGTTGTGCTATGTCTTTGTGTTCGTCATTCGTGTTTTGTGTTCTTATTAGGTTTATTTTATAACTTTGACAGCGCTTTCTCTTTTTCGATTTCATTTTGGTAGGCGACTCATATCAGTGTGTATTTACATTTTTAATTGTTGGTGCACAGAAAAGGGCACCAATGCAGAAAAATTACTGAAGGCGATCAAAGATGTGCAAAGCAATATTGAAATTATCGGCTACATGCCCGAGATGAGCGATTTTACAAAATGTATTGGGTACATTTGTAAAAAAATTGATGCATTTTGGATTCGATACAAACGTTAAAAAAGCATCAGTTCTTCAACATCAATCCAATTGGCTTAATGAAAAGGAAACAGTTTCAATAAAGCGCATCCCTAGTATGTCTCAAGAAATGGTTAAAAGCTCAGCGTGGACGTCTAAAAGCAGATTTTAGTGAGTCATCAAAGAGAACAAAGCGACGCAGAATTGCTGAGCTTTCGAAAACCGATGAATCTGCTGCTTGTGCTTTATTCCAACAAATAAATTTTACATCAAAGCTAACATCGATGAGGCCTTATCGCTTCTCATAGAGACAAACATGAGCAAGCATAAATATATGGTTATTCGAAGCTATGTAAATTCAAAAACGTCCTTCGACCTTTTTCCAAGCTACGAACAATTGTTAAAGGCTTAAGCATCAAGCTATCCTGACAATATCAGTGTGAGTGAATCACAAGCTGAAGTGGAGCTCCAGAGCTTGCTTGACTTGGCGTCGCGGATTGTAAAACTTCAGCATGATGTTCTTCACGGCATTGGAGGTGGTTTGTTTAAAAACCTAGTTTTAATTGGAAAATGGGGATTTGACGGCAGCACTGGACATTCAGAATACAAACAGAAAGTCGTTAATAATGATATGAATGATTTCAGCCTTTTTGTGCCTTAAGTCAAACATCATCTTCTAAGTGCTATATATGTGAGGCGAAGCCTGCAGAGATGAATGATTTGGAAAAGAGCTCGTCAAAGAAGGCTCATGAATCACGCTTTGAGTTTGGATTATCTCCATTACACTCTTATATTCGTTTTTTGAATACTTTTTGCATGTCTCATACAGACTAGACCTCAAGAGTTGGCGAATTCATACCCTAGAAGGAAAATAACCCTTCTGCAAAGAAAATCCAAATCCAAATCAGAAAGATTTTCGCATAAAAATGGGACTTTTAGTAGACAAAGCCAGAAGTCGAGGTAGTGGCACCTCAAATGATGGAAACACTGCCAGAGCATTCTTCATCAACCCAAAATTGGCAGCTGTAGTTACCGGTCTTGATGAAAATGTTATAATCCGGTGTTAAACATTGCTGCAGTGTGTGGCATCAATGTGGACAAATTTGAAGCATATGCACTTGAAACTGCCAAAGAGCTCATTAATTTGTCTCCTTGGTACTATCTTCCACCCTCAGTACACAAAATTTTAGTGCATGCTCCAAAGGTCATTAGTTATGCACTTGTGCCAATTGGAGAATTGTCTGAAGAAGCTGCAGAGTCGAGAGATAAGGACATTAAAATGATTAGAAGACAGTACACCCGGAAGATCTAGTGGATTGCGACAAATACGGACTTAATAAATAGATTGCTTCTGAGCTCAGCTCCACTTATTACTGGCCAAAGAAAGCTCCCGTGTGCAAAAAAGTCAACATTAACAAAATCAGCATATCAACTATTAGATGATAATCAAAATTAAGAATAGTGTGTAATTATTTCATTTCTAATGATTTTTTTCTTATAATTTTCATATTATTAAACCGAATTGTAGAGTTCTTGTTTGCGGGCGAAAAAGAAACCACGTATTTTTCCCTTAAAATATAATTTTTTATGTAATAATTAACAAATGAAAAGTATCAGACCGAAAATAACAAAGTTATTAAAATTTTGCCAGATCGTTTCTGTGGGAGCTATAGTATATAGTCGTAAGACATGGTCAAGTTTTTTATTATAAATTTAAAATATTATATATTATAGAAAATTTCATAACGATATCACAACTAGAAGTATTTATGGCCGCGGCTTCATACAAGCCCAACCACTGTGCAGTGGTGTGCGACAATTTTGTATAAATCGCCGCATGTATGACACAATCCGTAGCAGGCAGGGGTAAGAAGAGCATCGATCCAACCGAGATTTATTAGGTATCTGCTCCTCCATTCATACAAAAGCTTCATTCCACAGAAGCTTCTGGTTGGTAATTAATATGGCAGTGGAATGCCAAGCTTCATCATCCTTCTGCAACCACTGTGTAAACACGCTTAGTCCCCGCCACAAGTGATCCACAGGGTTGTCCTCCGACGCAACGTGTCTCCATTGTTCTCCTCCAGACACTTCCCGGATTTTATTAATGCGATTCGACACAAAAAACTTCCATTTAGCCTCTCCTTCTCTGATTCAGCTAAAGATTATCATTGAATCATCTGTCCAACAGATTGATTTGCAAAAATTAACATTGATTTGCAAATGCTGTTTTAGGTAGGTAGGTAGGTAGTTCCGGCTTGCCCCATGTAGGGGGCCACACATAGAACTTACGGTTCTTAGTGAGGACGGATGCTTTTTTGGGTACAATTTCCGTTAGAAATCCTGGCGGATCTTTGTCGTTTTGATAAATGCCAATAGTTGTTTGGGGGATCTCTTAGCCGCCTCTTCCAGAGATGCAGATGTGTTAATCTTGTCGTGGCGATTGGTAGGCAGCTGCAGATGAGGTGTTCTAGAGTTTCTGAAACTATACGTTCCTTACATATCCTGGAGGTGTCTGTTGCAGTGACGTCTAGTTTTTTCGCGTTAGCGGCTGCTAGGCAGCAACCAGTTAATATGCGTAAAAGCAGTCAACAGTCTCTTCTTTGGAACTGTAGCATATAGTGCGTGAGTTGTTTGTCTCTTTTCTTGCACATAATTTTAGAGATTCTGCAGCCGGTCGTGTTCTTCCACTTTTCCTTTGTTTCTTTCTCCGCTATATCTTCCATCCTGCTGTCTAGCGTCTGTACGAAGATAGGTATGCTTAGTGCTGCTTCTTGGCTTAGTGTGACCACGGCTTTTGAAAGCCTTCATTCCGATTTCATCAATGCCCTGGTGGCTGGGAAAACAGTAGTTTTGCACCTTACTGGAGATGTTGAAGGAATCTATTGCTTCCCTGCTTGCCAGAGCCATTTTTGGGGTTAAGGGCGTGAATCTGCATTGCTTTGTTTGCCACTTGGCTGTCAACGTATATATTGATTTGATAGTTTGGTGCGTGTAGTTCTGCCAATTCCGCTGCTTTCCTTATAGCGAAAACTTCCGCTTAGAATGTGGGGCAGTAGTTTAGCGGTTTGTAGGAGAACCTCAATTCCGGCTCCATGCAGTATACGGTGGCTCCGACTCCTGAGGCCATCTTTGCGCCGTCCGTAAAATGGGGCGTTGCTTCCTGAGCCAGTCCTGTACGCCAGTCTTCTGGTCCAGCAATTCTGATGAACCAGTGAAGTTGGTATGGGATCATGGGGTTCGTGCTACTGTTGCTCTCTACCCACTGTGTAGTGTCCATAGCTTTGTAGCACAATGGTGGGGGAGTGCTTGGATGTCCAGGGGGTTGACACCTAGGATGTGTTTCAGTGCTTTCGTTGGAGTGGACCTCAGCGCCCCGTTATGCCGACCAGTGCCTGCCACTGAGCCATTTCCACCATATTTGGATGTGTAGACTTCTCTGTGGCTTGCCACCGTACCAACATACCGTGTAGTATTATCGGTCGTATAACTGATATGAAGAGCCAGTGCGTTAGTCTTGGTGATAGGCCCCAAGTGCTGCTTAGCATCTTCTGGGATGCATATAACGTACTGGTTGCCTTGTTTACCCTTTTCTCCACATAGAGTCTCCATGGCAGTTTCCTATCGATTACTACTTCAAGGAATTTTACCTGTTTTTTGGGCTTAGCGGTGATCCATTTATTGTGAGTGGAGTCCATTGCGATACCTTGTATCTCTTGGTGAAGAGAGTGAGGTCCGTCTTCTCCGCATTGATGCTAAGTCCGGCTTCTGTGGCCCACTTTAGAATCTCTTTGAGAGTAGAGTCCAAAATTGAGCTGACAGTTGATGGACATTTTCCCATGGTAATTATGCTTATGTCGTCGGCTTATGCGGTTACCTTGGGTGCTTTCCTTCGACATTTTCGAAGTAGTTCGTTGACCACAAGGTTTCATAGAAGAGGTGACAGGACTCCGCCCTGGGGCGTTCCGCCATGGACCTCTCTTGTCATGGTTCTGGTACCCCCACTCGGCTTGTACTCTTCTGCAGCTCAGCAGGTTATATATCCAGGAGTCAAATGCCATGTGTCTTGCTAGTGCTCTTAGGCTTCGCATTATTGCTTTTGTGGTGCCGGTGTTAAATGCACCCGTTTTGTCAAGGAATGATCCCAGGGCAAATTCCTGATGGTACAGTGCCTTCTCGATGGTAGTTACTAGGGAGTGTTTCCACCAATTTCCCTTTCATGTAGGCGTGCCGGTTATTGTCCATGGTCATGTTTATGTCTTCTCTTATTTGAAGGTCCAGTAGTTTTTTTCACTGTTTTCAGCAGGAATGATGTGAGGCTAATGTGCTTCTAGTCTTTTAGTTGCAGCTGACTGCATTTCCCTGCGTTGCCTGCATTTCCTAACGCGTGCTGTCTTTCAGGCCACAGCTACATAGCTCCAACGCAAGCACGCTACATAAATGGATTGTAGCCATGGGACGATTGCGCATTTGATCGTCTTTAGCATGGAAATATTCCATTCAGTCCTGGGGATTTGTAACTCCCAAACGAGTCGATCACCCATCGGATTTTCTCTGGAGTAATAATATTGTCTGGGATGTTGACTTGTTGCGTGTGTAGGTATTGAGGCGTATCTGTCTCAGTGATTACAGTGCAGCCTGGGAAGTGAGCATCAAGTAGAGCTCATGTAGCTTTCCCGCTGCTTTCCGTCCAGTGTCCGTCATTTGTTTTTCCCGTTCGGCTGTTTAGAGAACAGTTTCCTAGCTGTTTTGGCATAGAGAAGCTATGCTGGAGCAGAAGTTTCTCCATGAGTTTTGCTTTGCCTTCCATACGTCTTTTTTAAAGAAGAGTCTTATCTTGTCTTCCTCCCAGATTATCTGCCCAGAAGGAATTTCTATCGAGGACTTTCCATTCTGATGCCTGAGTACTATACCCTAGGGTCAGACATTGACCCATATATGTGGGCACATCTCCAACGGTTTCTATTTTAAGGTTAGTTTGTCGGAAAAAGCTTAGGAGAGACTCACCTCTGTCTACCCCACACGGTTTGATGTGCGTTGGTGTCCGTTCCGACGATGAGTGGTTGCTTTTTCCTGTTCGCCTCAGTCGTTATTCGTTCGAGCTCGGCCGGTGGCGACTCTCGCTCGTGTGCCATGTAGCAGTATGCCAATAGTATTAGCTCACCATCGTGACCCTTCAGGGCCACAACTGTCCGTGCTGTAACTTTTCTTACCAGAATGGCTGTCCTTGCCTTACTTATTGCGGTGGGATAATAAGTGTTGTAGTTTTGTGACCTTAGCCCTGATACCTTGTTCCCTGCCGCAATCCAAGGTTGCTGAACTAAGGCCACTTCGCCAGGTCCTGCCTTAAGGGTTATCAGGAGCTCCGCCGACGCAAGCTTGTTTTTATGCTAATTGATCTGGAGGACCTTCAACTGCATGATCGTTGTTGGCGTCCCCCGTCCAAGCTGGGTGGGTCAACTACTGTGGCTGATTCACTATCCCTTTCGCCCTCAGTAGACTGTGCTATCGGAATATCGAGGCTGCTAGCTTTATCGACCATTGCATCGATGCCAAGGTCTTTCTCGACTTCTCCAGCCTCCAACTTATGCTCGTTTTTATCTTCAGGATGGCGCTTTTTCTCCCCAAATCTTGGGTACAGCAAATCATCGCCCTCCTTGTTAATCTGGAGGACCATGTGCTGCCCGTTCTTGTCCGGCTCAGCAAAGTATAGCACCTTACAGTCAGTTCTTGGCACGTCAGGGTTTTACCACCTTAACAGCTTCAGCGCCTGCTTTTTTGGTACAACACTTGGGAAGAGCACTTTTGCTTTCGGTACTAAGGGAATGCATGTTCTGTCAACTTCCTCCAGCTGGGCACCCTCCCATGGGCTTCCCATGTCTTCAACGAAGCTTGTGACCCACTTCAGGATGAGATCGTCCATACACTTATGGATCTTGACTTTAAACAGCAAGCCTTCTCCGTCAAACGTTACAGGTTGCTCTGCTGGTTCGTTCATCGTCTTAAATTCTCCTCGAACAGCTTCCCCTCCACTAGCTTCCACTGTTCCTGTGTCATTTTCCGAAAGGGTCGCTTATGTCGACCTGACTCCTTTGCGAGCATTTTTCCGTTTGGAGTGGAGCTTGGTATAGGTTTGCTCTGCGTTCTTGGGCGTGGTCGTTTACTGGCTGGGGAATCCACCTTCGCTGGCTCAGTTGAGCGCTGCCGCTTGACAGCCAAGTTCTCCTCCACCGTATGATGAGGATGTGGCTTTCATCGCCTGCTTATCCGCAAATTGCTTTCGACCTTCCTGACTCTTTTGCTCGGCCCACGCCAGCTTGTTGCTCTCTTCTGGGGGAGCTAACCGCTGCCATCACGGCACGATTTGACTTTGAGTGCCGCATTATATGTACTATTATCTTACGAGAGGTGCTAGAAGCTGCCTGAACTGGATAGAGCAAGTGCTTTTCCTCGGCCTCATTATTTATTGAGCACCTGTGCGACTTGCAGTCCGAGTCTGCATCGACTGCGGTACCACGCCACACGATGGCTCTTGTTGTCGTTTTGGCGGTCGTTGTACAACTGTCTTGGTCTGCTCCAACCGCAACAGAGGTGTGACCGCTGGTGACATTTTTTTTTTTTTTTTTTAGCTGTTTGGAATTTATTGAATCTTCTCTTAATGAGACTAACAATAAGTTTTCAAATCTTAATCTAGAAACTATTATAAAACCATCCCCTATTGGGGGTGGTTTATGTTTCGCGGCCCTTTAATTCAGTCGCTGGGTTGGTAGGTCTTTTCTTCTGAGACGAGAATGCGTTGCTTGCAGGGTGAGAGATTGTGCAAGTTCATTAGGGTGCGCAAGAAGCTTCTCGGAATATTTGCGTTTCAGGTGCTGTATTTCAGTTTCGACCAATGGGATCCTTAGGTCGTTGTGGATACACTCGTTGCGAATGTACCATGGCGTTCCAGTGAGTGTTCTAAGAATTCTTGATTGTGATCTTTGAAGAATGTCCACACTGCTCGCACAGGCATTTCCCCATAGTTGCGAGCCATAAGTCCAGACTGGCTTTATGATGCTTTTGTACAGTAATACTTTATATTCCAGTTTTAGAGGGGAACGAGAGTTAATTAGCCAGTGAAGGCTGTTGGCCTTTAACTTTATTTGAAGTTTTTTCGAGTCTATGTGTTTGCGCCAGGTGACGCTGTGGAGGTTGTAAGGTAAAGGCAAAACTGGTATACAGTCGCCAAGCTTCTCTCAATCTCTTGGCGTGTGTGCTTAAATTTTTCACACAAGAGAAAGGGACCTACAGTTTAACGCCGGATCCGAACGGCAAAGTTTGAAAATTGCTTTTTCATGGCTAGTTACTTCCAGCTGGCGCCACTAAGCTGGTGAAGGTGACCGTGTAAAAGCTAGTTTCTAAAGAAAGAAAAAAACTTTATTATTAGATGTTCAGAGGCGGGATCGAACCAGCCCCCCCTGGCCCAGACGGCCTGTACTCCAAGGTATACAACATCGTTTGATTGGGGTATTAAGGTCGCGTTTAGGGATATCTGGGGACTGCTGTTTTTGTTGAGTGTAAACGTCACGTGTTTACACTTTTGCTCATTGATCTTTATGCGCCAGTTGGCCAGCCACTCCTTCACATTAGCTAGGTGGCTTGCCAAAAGTCTTGATGCGATAATTGGACATCGTGATCTGCTTAGAATTGCCGTGTCATCCGCAAATGTGGATATTGTTAGTCGGGGGTCTGTTGGAATGTCTGCAGTGTACAATACATACAGAAAAGGACCGAGAACGCTACCCTGTGGCACTCCGGCTCCAATGGTGAACTCTTCCGTTGTGTACTCATTTTGTCGGACAGAGAATACTCTGTTGCTGACATAACATTCTAAGAGTTGGTGAGTATTTGGGGGAAGCAGTGTCTTAATTTTATAAATAAGACCGTCCAACCAAACGCGGTCAAATGCTTGGGCAACATCTAGGAAAATTGCGGAGCAGTATTCGTGGTGCTCATACGCCGCACAGTGGCCGGATTCGCGAATTTGGCGTTGCAAAAATCGTAACTTTTTAACGGAAAGAGATATTTGACGGCGCGCCGTCCGAATATCCGAAGTTAAACGGTTGACTTGCTCAATGGATGCATTATATTTTGTGCATGCGTATCAATTTTGCGAAGTAAGATCTTCTCAAATACTTTTGATAGGCAAGGAGAAGGCTTATGGGTCTATATGATGACGCTTGAGTTTTATCCTTTCCTGGTTTCGGAATCATTATGATTGTAGATTTCTTCCACCGAGTTGGAAAGTATCCACATCGCAGTACAGCATTAAAGATTCTTGAGATATATGAAATGGCAGGACTTGGAAGTTCCATGATCATTTTAGGCGTAATAAGATCATATCCTTGTGCTTTCTTAGGATTAAGTTCTCTGATAACATTTTTTATTTCAAGCGAATGAAATTTGATTGGGCAAGTCTGCGCGGCATTAGGAATCAATGGCAGTGCACATGCATTGGTTGGTGGGTACGGCTGGAAAACATTTCTTAGGTGAAGTGCGAAAACATTTGCCGCGTCTTCGTCGCTGCGGGCCCAGCGACGAACCCCTCTGATCCCTCAAAGGCATGTCTACCTTAGCAGGTGGCTTTACGCTTGCATGTGCTCTCCATAGGGGGAATTTGGTGTTTGTGGGCGATAATTTTTCGATGTAGCGTCTATGGCCTAACTGCTCCTCTGCTTCGAGTGCTTTGTGGAGTACGCGTTCTGTATGTCGCAGGCGAGTCCTTGCAGCTGGCGACCGATTGCTCTGCCATTCTCTTCCTGCACGCCGCTTTTCCGTGACCAGCCGGTCTATGTAGCTGCTCGTTAATCTACGATCTTGCTTAGGTGTTCTTGTCGTTGTTAGTGTGTTCGAGTGATGAGCAGCTGCGGTAATAATTGAGCTTAGGACTTGGACTGAGATTTCAATTTCTTCTTCGCTGTTGATGGTTGGGCTCAGTTCAATGTGATGTGCATATATATATTTTTTGTATTTAAGCCAGTTTGTCTTATGGGATGTCAGTCTCCGAAGATATTCTCTGATTTGAGGGCACTCTAGAAGGGTGAAAATAATTGGAGAATGGTCTGACGACAAATCTGCGAGTGCTTCTGCAGTTACCAAGTTTTGTGGAACTTTTCTTGTTATGGCAAAGTCTATAAGGGTATTTTTCTTAGGATCTGCTGGCCAATATGTAGGCCTACCCGAAGATACATAGTCGAGTTTGTTTGTTGCGCGCATGAGAACGCAATAGAGTTGCTTCCCTTTTGGATTAGTCAATCTCGAACCCCAGTGGGGGTGTTTCGAGTTATAGTCACCCGCTGCTAAAAAGCGTTGACCGAGTGTAATAAAGAAATCTAGAAATTGACTTTCTGATATTGCGAAGCGTGGCGGGCAATAAACCGCTGACAAGGTGATATTGCCTCGTTTGGATTCTACACATATTGATGTGGCTTGTAGGTAGTTTTCCGAAAATCCCGGTATTGGGTAATGCGTAATGCGGTTTCTGACAAGGATGCCAGTTCCGCCATGGGCCTTACCCTCTGGGTGATTTGTGCCATAAAATGCATACCCCGATAATTGGAAGTTATATCTGTCCGTCAGATGAGTTTCCGCAAGAAGCATTCGGGGGTGTCACAGAAATCTCTAGAGATTTTGACCTCGGTTGGTTTGCAAATCGCTCGAAAAATCCGTCGGTGTTCCAGAACTTCAAGAGATTTCATTTTCTTATTTGAAAATCTAGTTAGAACAGAAACAGGTCCAATTAAAGTTCCATCGCTAATAACAGGGCTGCATCTCTCGCAAAAAAATTTCCCTAATTTAAGTTATGGGTTAATTTGATGTTCAACTGAAATTTTTTGATTGTTATAAATGTTTTATGATGCATTTTTAAAAAATAGTTCAAATTTAATTCACATTCTTCATAAATAAAATTAAAAATTTAAATATTTTTGGAGCCAAACATGAAGTATAACTCTCCAGCCCTTAATGCGCTGGCTGCCAACCAGGTGGAGCCACAATCGCCAAACGGCGCCACTGATGTGGTTGGTTTAGATTAACATGAAAGACTTTGGTTGTTTTTCCTAATTATTATTGAAACGCAAATTTCAATGTTTAAACTAATTAAATTATTTATTCATTTAATGCAACACATACAGAAAAATAATTTTGTTTACAGTTCTAAAATTAGTTTTGCTTGTCAAAATTGTTTGGGTGGTGAATTTAGCTAAATCTCCCGACAAAACACGAGAGATTTGAAACCAACCGAAAGAGATTTCTGTGACACCGAGAATTGGTTTTGGGTTGGAATTTGGTTGGAAGAGATTTCTGTGACACCGCTGATTATGTCGATTTCGTTGTCTTGGAGAAATTTTGACAACTCCAATTTGTGTCGAGGAATGCCATTTGCATTACAGAGTAAAACTCTTAGGAAAGCCATTATTTAGATTGTCGCGAGGCGAGCATTTGAATGAGGATCCCTCGATTCCTCATTTGTTCTTGCATTGTGTTTTGCATGTATACTATGAAATCCTGCAGTGTTTGCTGCAACGATAGGAACATGTTTTCTAATCTACTATAGTTTGATGGTTGTTCCGCTTGTTTGTTAATTGTTGGCAGAGCCGGCTCAGTTCGTGTTTCGTGTGAGGCTGTGGGTGAGGGTCTATCCATTCCTAACTTTAATGCACTTGCAAAAGAAACGCCTTGGCTGGTACTCGATGGGGCAAATGACGATCTAGCAGCTTTGGTAAAGAATACTCCAGGAGTCGATTGCGAGGGTGTAAACTGATTAAGGTTTCCATTGGAACGAGCAAATTCTGTGCGCGTATTAATCCTGCTCTTCAGATCTTTGTAGACTGGGCAACCTCTGTAATTTGCAGTGTGATTGCCTCCACAGTTACTGCAATTTTTAGCAGACTTGTCCTCCTTGCTGGCAGGACATGTAGCAGTGTTGTGCAGCTCTCCACATGCTACGCAAACAGGTCGCAGAGCGCAGTAGGCTTTAGTGTGCCCAAATTCTTGGCAATTGGTACATTGCACTGGATTTGTACGTTTGTGGGGCTCCTCTACAGTTATTCTGCGGTGCAATAAAAACTGTAAGTTGTATATTGGGTGCACAGCATTTTTTTTGGAAGCTGTGTCTTCTGGACTTAGCTCAACTTTGAATAGTGGCTGGGGTATTTTGTCTCTGTTCATAAGGTTTATTACGGATTTGACTTTAAATCCCTTATCTTCTAAGGCATTACCGACTTCCGTTGATAGTACACTTGATTCAATGCCTTTGATTACCACTTGTAGGCCTTTGCAGCTTTTTAGTTGGTAGGTGTAATAGTTTTTGTTTTCAGTTCTTAAGTATTTTTCGACAGTGCGATAGTTTTCCTCGGTGTTAACTTGGAGCTTCGTTTCGCGTATGTTGCCTTTGCTGACTGATGTCACATAAAAGTTATTGTTGCCGATTAGTGGGATGAGCTTTGTAACTAGGGTCGCGCAGTTGTTATCTCTTATTTAGAATGGTGGAGGCCTTGGTTTTGCGGCAGTTGGAGCCGTTTCATCGCACTCAGCATCAAGATGTTTGCCGAGAATTTGGAACCTATTTCCAGTTAGGGGATCTTTGTCTACAGGTAAATTGCTTGTTTTGTTAATTTTTGGAGTATTGCCGCTTTTTTTGTTTTGTGGGCTTAGTTTTCGTTTGTTTATTTGTACATACCGATCGATGCCAGTCTGCACATATGAGCGTGTGTTTGGTGTTGTGGTTCCTTGTGTTTGTGTTGGTGGGAGTGCGTGCTGCGTTGACATTTTTGGAAGATGGTTGGTGGTGATCGATTTATTTTGCATACTTGTTGTTGTTGTGCATGTTAAAGTTGATTGAGCTGTAGTAAGCGTTACAGTACTCATAGTGGGCAGAGGTGAGGGGCATTGGGCACTCCATGTCGGAGCTGGTGAAAGAGAGCTTACGTTCGCAGTGCTGGTTGGTTTTAGCGTGCTGGTGGGGTCGGGAGAAACTACTGCAAAGTAAGCATTGTTGTGGTGTATTGATAGTCGGCGATCGTCTTGCTGTTGTTGCATTTGAGCAGCGAGTTCACTCTGACTCATGGTGTTGTTGGTATTTTTGCCAGTTGCATTTGTAGCACTTCTGTACGTTGTCATTTAATTAAATATGATTTAATTAAAGATCAACAAATTAGATATGATTAGACAACATAAGCACGAGTGCTTATGAAAGTCCAATAGCGTCTTTTGTCGCGGGTCGAAGAATTTATTTAAATAACCGATTTGAACACTTTTATAACGTTTATAAACGGAGCTCGAGAAAAACACGTCTGACCTCGTCGGCGGTTCGACTATTAATGTGTGGTAATACGGCTCGAAGGTTTTTTGAAAATTCTCAATTGTCTGCACATACAACCGGAGTTAGCCATGATCTAATAAAAAGAATTGGTGTCATTTTGCGCTGTATTGTCTCCGGATATTCAATAAACCCCGACAGATTTCGCGAATACGCATTGGAAACCGCACAGATTTTCATACGGGAATATCCATGGTTTTACATGCCCTGCTCAGTACACAAAATATTGATTCATGGAGCCGATATTATAGAAAGTGTTCCACTTCCGATTGGCATGATGTCCGAAAAAGCCTTGGAAGCTAGTAACAAAAATTTACGGAAATTTCGGCTCAAACATACTCGCAAAACCTCGCTCTTAAATACGATGGAGGATCTGATGAACTCTCTATTAGTTTCTTCGGATCCAGTTATATCAAGCTTGAGCAAAAGTACACTAAATAACTCTGGCAACGCATTTTTGTTTGACAGATAGGCCCAAAATCTCTTATTGGATTATCCGGAAACAGAAGAAAACGAAGAATCCGGTTCGGACACGGAGAACTGACTTCAAACACATTTTTTTTTCTTCATTAAAATATTTTTAATCAACAAAAACAAACAAAATCAAACAAAATAATCAATAAAACAAATTTATAAAAAAAAATATAATATAATATTAAAAAATATATGTTTTGAATAAAAATTACTCAAAGTTGTTCCTTTAAGGATTAACATTAAATAAAAATTAACAACTTTGTTAAATTTTCCTTACTTTTTGAGTAATTAATTTCCTTACGCTAAATTAGCGAAATCGCCCACTGTGCGGCGCCAAGCTGACAAACTGTCAATATGACGGCTTGCCAAAAACATTTTTCTCTTACATATACATATCTTCATTTACATTGAGTCGAAGAATGTTAAGCTTGGTATGGAGATACTTGAGAAAAGTGTGCGAAATCTCTGCACATTATTTCGTCGATAGCAAGTGCGAAATAAGACGCTCATCTCTAGTTGATTTGTTTTCAAATTTAACTTGGCGGAATCATTTTTTTTATATGGACTTTTTCATTTCGCCGCTATCAAGCTTAAAGCTTGGTATGGAGATACCCGAAAAATAACCGCGAAATGAAAAAGTCCATATAAAAACGAGAGCGTAAGTTAAAGTCGGCTCTAACCGACTTCGATATACCCGATACTCATGAAAAAACATGTTTAACAGTGTTCCCGCGTTCTTTAGTGTGACCATCCAAAAAGTATGCAACATTTTTAACGGGGGGCTTGGTTCACTTTTTTGCTCATAACTTGAGAACCGTTCATCCGATCTTTATCATTTCTTCGGCAAATCGATTCATTTTGCTAATTACTAACTACCTCTAGGAAAATCGTCAATCTTTAAAACTGTAGGAGATATAACGTTTTTATCGAATTGCGGGGGCGGGAGGGGGCGTGGTCAAAATATGAAACAAACTTCTGCGTGCAGATAAAAGAAGCATTTGTCCCATACATGTCAAACCTCTATCTTTTACCATCTCTGAGATCTAGGTGTTCATACAGACAGACGGACGGACGGACAGACGGACAAGGCTAAATCGACTCGGCTGTTGATGCTGATCAAGAATATATATAGTTTATATGGTCGGAAACGATTCCTTCTGCCTGTTACATACATTTGCACGACTTTAGTATACCCTTTTTACTCTACGAGTAACGGGTATAAAAATGATATCGCACGGATTTCGCAGGTTGCTATTTCGTGAGTTGGTATGGAGTTCACGCGCGAAATTGACATATCGATATCACAGCGTTGCCACCCGACGTCAGGCGATAGACACCCGATAGACACGCGATTAGTGCTGATTTCGAAGGTGTGAAATATATGCAAAACATATTTTTCGTCTCTACATACACACTGTGGCCGTCCGTGGTCCAGTGGTTAGTGTGCTGGACTGCTGGGCGGGAGGTCGTGGGTTCGATCCCGCCTCTAAACATCTAATAATAAAAGTTTTTTTCTTTCTTTAGAAGAATAGCTTTTACACATACGGTCACCTTCACCAGCTAGTGGCGCCAGCTGAGAAGTAACTAGCCATGAAAAAGCAAATTCTCAAACTTTGCCGTTCGGATTCGGCGTTAAACTGTAGGTCCCTTTCTCTTGTGCGAAAAATTTAAGGCACACACGCCAAGAGATTGTGAGAAGCTTGGCTTGGCCCCGTTGGAGAAGCTGTCAGCCAGTTTTACATTTTACATACACACTACATTTGACGGTAGACGCACATATACATGCAAGTGTTGTGGCGCGGTATATTAAATTGAGTAAAAAACTAAAACAAAAGCATTAAAAAGGCGGAACAACTTTTTATTGGAGGAGAAGGTGGCCTTAGGTAATTTAATAAAAGAGGAATCTGTTTTGTGGAAGCTCATCCATAAACAGCATCATGATAGCGGCTTGATCGGCTTATATCGGAAAGTATAGGTGGCTGCCTTTGGAAATTAAGGTAAATAAAGTATTTATCGAGTTTAATTATGTTATTCACTATGTTTGTTTTTGCTATAGGACCATTGCAAAACGGCTTGGTCTTCGTTAAAGGACAGCCTTCTCTGCTGGAGTTATAAGCGCGCCAAGAGTGAAAGCGATGGAGGCAACTCAAGGCAACGATGTGAAATGGGAGTCATGTCGCTTTTGACCAATTTATGCCACGAGAACCTTAACTCCTCCTACGAGATTGCTGATGATGAGCAACTTTGGCCCAGCACGAAGTGATTCAATTGTGGACGACAGCGATTCCGTATGTCTAAAAGATCAGCTGCATAACTTTTCAGTGTTCGGACTTGGGACTTCATTGTCGCGCAAGTCGTGGACGACATTCTCTTATCTATGCCGTTCCATTATAAATACATATAAACGAGATGTCATGGCCCAGTCCATTCAGCTTCTTCCCTAGTCGTGTCCATAAAGCACCAATTGCCTATTGGAGCAAATTGTTAAAAAATTTCAAATAAAGTAAGGATTATTATTATAGCAACTATTGCATCATTGGAGGCCACCACAACTATTCGCTGTTAATTCATTTGAATTTCCCCGCAAAGTTAAATTTGAAAACAAATCAGCTAGAGATGAGCGTCTTATTTCGCACTTGCTATCGACGAAATAATGTGCAGACATTTCGCACACTTTTCGCAAGTATCTCCATACTAAGCTTTAGGCTGTCATCACACTGGGCCCATGTACAGGATGCACGAGAGATGATAACCTAGCAGGGCTGCATTTTATCATGATTCTACTATGAATTTGACAAACAACTATTCACAAATAAAACATCGCAACAACCAAAAGTACTAGATTATCATGTTTCATTTAGGCAGCATTAAGCTGTCTTTACACTGATATTGATAAATGAGAAATGATAATCTAGAAGGCCTGAATTTTATCATGATTTTCCTATGAATTTTAAAATCTTTGCTTATGATTACGTTTTCATTCGAACAAATTGGCAGTGTAATAAAAAATATTGGGAAAGGTAAGGAAGGTAAAGATTTTAGTTAGCTGCTTTGTTTTTCTCGTTCGCTCTTTTTACTTTGTGTTATTAGCAACAATGCGGCGAATAATAAAAAAGCAGCCAATTTTTGTAAATAAATACGATTTTTAATAGAGAATTGATCAAAATATTTACTATTAGATTAAAAACCGAAATTTACCCATTGATTTGTTTCTGCTTTGGTAGTGATAACCGGTTGTGTTAATAAAGGTTGTAGGGTTGTGGTAATAAGAAAATTTTTTTCGGCTTCGGTTACAAATTTTGCAGTGTTTTGCAGTTTCGGTTGTGGTTTTGATCTCTGATAGGAACTATGAAAAGGCTACTCTTGTTTCATTATTGAATTTATCATCTCCATGTAAACATATATTAATTTATGCCCAATCAAGTAGCCCCTTAACAGTTGCTATACAGATTTTCCTACCATTAAGTTAAATAAGTATTTTTAGAGTTTATATTTTTATACCCGTTACTCGTAGAGTAAAAAGGGTATACTAAAGTCGTGCAAATGTATGTAACATGAAGAAGGAATCATTTCCGACCATATAAAGTATATGTATTCTTGATCAGCATCAACAGCCGAGTAGATTTAGCCTTTTCCGTCTGTCCGTCCGTCTGTCTGTATGAACACCTAGATCTCAGAGATGGTAAGAGATAGAGATTTGACATGTATGGGACAAATGCTTCTTTTATCTGCACGCAGATCAAGTTTGTTTCAAATTTTGGCCACGCCCCCTCCCGCCCCCGTAATTTGGAAAAAAGTTATATTTCCTACAGTTTTAAAGATAGAGGATTCGTACCTTCTAGAAATAGTTAGTAATTAGCAAAATCAATCGATTTGCCGAAGTTATGAGCAAAAAAGTGAACCAAGCCCTCCCCGCTACCAACCTAAAAAAATGTTGCATACTTTTTGGATGGTCACCCTAAGGAAAGCAGAAGCACTGTTAAACATGTTTTTCATGAGTAACGGGTATATCGAAGTCGGTTAGAGCCGACTTTAACTTACGCTCTCGTTTGCCAGACAAGCTGATATAAATGCAAACAAATCTCATAATTAGATCATTTGTTAAAATATAATATATTCCTGCACAGAGGGAAAAATCCACTGAAATGTTAATATTTACACTCTGGATTTAATATTTTCACCATTAATTTAGCGTTAAATATGGAATTCGTAATTATAAAATGTGTTACACTTTTATTTGAAATGTAATAAGAAACAAGTAAGACCGTTGCAGTCGAGTAGCCCGACTTGAATATACCCTGTACAATTGACACCGAGAGCGTAAGTTAAAGTCGGCTCTAACCGACTTCGATAAACCCGTTACTCATGAAAAAAACATGTTTAACAGTGCTTCTGCTTTCCTTAGGGTGACCATCCGAAAAGTATGCAACATTTTTTTAGTGTAGCGGGGGGCTTTCACTTTGTTATAACAGAACCGCTCATCCGATCTTCATGCTTGACCCATCTAGACGACTCATAGTGTCCAAATCAGGGGTGGGGAAGTGTATACTAAGTTTGTGCAAAAGTATGTAACAGGGAGAAGGAATCATTTCCGACCCCATAAAGTATATATATTCTTGATCAGCATCAACAGCCGAGTCGATATAGCCCTGTCCGTCTGTCCGTCTGTCCGTCCGTCTGTCCGTCCGTATGAACAAACAGATCTCAGAGATGGTAAGAGATAGAGGTTTGACATGTATGGGACAAATGCTTCTTATACTTGCAGGCAGATCAAGTTTATTTTCAATTTTTGCCACGCCCCCTTCCGCCCCCACAATTTTGAAAAAACGTCATATCTCCCACAGTTTTGTAGATAGATGATTCGTACCTTCTAGAGTTAGTTAGTCATTAGCAAAATGAATCGATTTGCCGAAGAAATGATAAAGATCGGATGAGCGGTTCTCGAGTTATGAGCATATAAGTGAATCACTCCCCGCCAACCCCCGCTGCCCACCACCCACCCTTTCGCAACCAAAGGTGCACAATCTCAGAGAGAGAGAGAGAGAGAGAAAGTGAGAGAGAGAGAGGTACAGAGTATGTTATAGTCGGGCTTGACCGACTTTCTCACTTGTTACTCCACGAGTAACGGGTATAATGAGTATGTTTCTAGAGCTGTAAGATTTAAATACTTTAGTTTACACTCACCACACACTGTCCTCTTGGAGCTCCAGATGACGTAATGGGATTCAAAATATAATGAAATCTTTACTATACATACATACACACTACGTTCACTTCTCAGTTGAATGCAAGGGACTTGGGCTCAAGAAAAAGTTAAATTCAATGTAGTTAACGGTAGGTTTACGTTAAAGGTTATTGGAAATCTTTAAATTAAGGTAATAGAAAAAAAAACTGATTTTAATCCTCCTTATAAGGTTTCTGCTTATAGAGTCTCTCTTGCAATCTCCACTTTTAAAACGAGATGCTGTAGGTGGACCTCATGTGATGAAAGACATGTACTATGGTTGCGAATTATTGATTACAGACACCTTGCCCACCTTCTGGGTCTATACAAATTTAACAATGGGTCGTGTTTGCGCCTAACACTTTATGGGGAACGAATCTCCTCACTGGGCGGGCAGTGTAGATCTCCTCCGGGGGTCGTATTTGCTTTGGTCAATGACCATCTAATATCTAGACTGCAGATTTGCTCGGTCGAACCCAGTTCAGTTTCAGGCAGCAACCGTCTTCATCACGAACTCGAACCATCTCTAACCCATCAGCCAAGCTATGGCGTAAGAAAAATACAACCGCGACAGAGCAAGACAGGGCGTTGATCGAACCTGAGCGCCATAGCAGCGCAGTTGACAGCGAAGAGGGACTGAGCAAATTTGCTATCTAGATTTCTCTCATCTGTGCTTTGGTTCGACCTAACCAAAAGCTTTGGTTTGACCTTAGCAAGGGTGGTCAAATGACATCGATTATTTGGGCATTGACGTTTGCGGGACTCTCTGGATCCGCCAAAAAAATACTTTTTCCAGAATGCGTCTCAAGGCAAGGCCACCGCATTAATTGGGCAATCCAAGCCCTAAACGAAAAGGCACTGGAGTGGAACACTATGAAAAAGACGACAGAATTAGACTTCTGAAGATGCACTTGTGTAATTTCGTACCTGGCCAAATTCTTTTCACTTTTCTTCTTTCGATGTTGATACCAAAAACGAAGAGGGCCCACAATTCTCCTTTTCCGGAAGTTAAACCCAAAAATTTAAAAAAGAGGTTAAAAAACCATTAAAAAAAAAAAAAAATAAAAAAAAAAAAAAAATAAAAAACATTTTTTACCCTTTTTTTTTTTTTTATTTAATTTATTTTTTAAAAAATTAAAAAAATTTAAAAAAAAAATTTTTTTTTTGGTAAAAAAAAAAAAAAAAATATATAAATTAACAACTTTCATTTTTTTTTTTTTTTTTTTTTTTTTTTTATTTTTTATTTTTTCTTTTCTTTTCTTTTTTTTTTTTTTTTTTTGAAGAAAATAAAAATTTTTTTTTTTTTTATTTTTTAAATTTTTAAAAATTTTTTTTTTTTTTTTTTTTAAAAAAAAAAAAACCACAGAAAAAAAAAACAAAGGAAGGGAAGGAGAAAGGACGAAAAAAACCCAATCCCCTCCCCCTCCTAAAATAAATAAAATTTTTTTTTTTTTTTAT
The DNA here is from genome assembly GCA_018904235.1 of Lordiphosa stackelbergi. Lineage (NCBI taxonomy): Eukaryota > Metazoa > Arthropoda > Insecta > Diptera > Drosophilidae > Lordiphosa > Lordiphosa stackelbergi. The sequence continues at coordinate 52,158 of JAEIFU010000481.1, forward strand.
TTTTTGTTTTTTTATTTTTTTTTTTATTTTTTTAAAAATAAAAAATATAATAATATTAAAATTAAGTCAACCAACCGTCGGAGTACTCCAGTCCAGATTTGGGACTAGAGGGGTCTTATGTAATCGCCACGTGGGCTTAATTTTTCTTTGTCAAAGATAACTCCGCACAGGTCGCTTGATATCTGTTGTGCTCTGCACAAAAGACATTCGCTCACTGTCTGTGCTCCGCTTAGCTATGCTTGCATCAGCCTATGCTAGCTAACCGAAGCCGACGTCAGATAAGAAAGGTGCAATCGTATGATGTGCTGATGCTTATCCAAGGTGACCTAAGAGCATTTTGATCTTCTCTTTTCGTACTTTATAAAGCGGTTAAGCGCAATGTTAATAGTTTACGTTGAACTCACGCCCCTGTTAAAAACTGGCCACTACAAACTTTTTGCATGTACGGAGGTGCGAAGTTGAATGTTACACTTAACAGTCAATGTTGCACTTAACAGCACAAATGTGGGGACTATGAAAATTGGCTGTGGGCCTTATTGTGCTTTGAGCAGCAGAAGTAGGATTGAGAATGCATCATGTCACGTCACTCTGCTTCTACCTGCATCAACTAGCTGAAGTGCTTTGGGATTCCCAAGCATTCATAGCAATTCTGTCATGAGGCAACCTTTGCCAACACACTAAGCTGAAGATTGAATTGGTATTCATGAAATAGCGTTATACTGTCAATCAGCCTCCTTTGTAGTGTTGTGCGTGTCTTGTTTTAGAAAAGTTGTGGACAATATCCATAACTTAATGACCTAGAGCCTGCCTAAAAAAGTTCTATGAAGTGCTTTTAGCTAAAGTGATTTGAAAAAAAATAAATAAATAAAAAAACATGGCAGAAAAACAAAAGCGAAAGAGTCGTTTGGAATTATTTTTCTATGACGAAAAAATGTCTTTAGTTTTGGCGGTGAAAGAGCGGAATGTCATTTGGGATCTTTTCCACCCCAAGCATTTGGACTTAAATTTTGTTAACAAGGCTTGAGGAGAAGTGGCCGAGCTTCTACAAATAATCACATCAATGACAAAAAAACCAAATACAGATGATCGAGCAGTGTGGCGCACGAATTCTTGAAAATTCAAGAACGAATAATTTTTTTTTCAAGAGCGTTCGTACTCAATTCGTACAATATTCGTTCTAGATTTTTATAAGTGGGCACGAAATGTAATTCCTACACATCAATTTGGGTTTCAGAACCATTGAGCAAATCAATTGTTTAACATCAGATATTTGGAAGCAGTATAAACACCACGAATACTGCTCTGCAATTTTCCTAGATGTTTTCCAAGCGTTTGACCGCGTTTGATTTTACGGTCCTTTATTTAAAACAAGTGAGAAAGTCGGTCAAGCCCGACTATGTCATACTCTGTACCAGGAGTAGAAGCTGAATGCAGCGCCGCTGCTGCTGCGCTCTCTCTCTCTCTTTCTTTGCTGAATGAAATGCGGTGTTGGTTGTTGGAGAGGGGGAGGGGGGTTTTGAACTTTTTTTCATCATAACTTGAAAACTGCCGATCCAAGCTTTATTATTATATCCTGTTCTCATTAAAAATGGAAAAATGGTGATCATGAAGAAGCCAGAAGGAAGCACGTCTGACCCCATAAAGTATCTATATTCTTGATCAGCATCAACAGCCGAGTAGATTTAGCCATGTCCGTCTGTCTTTCTGTATGAACGCGTCGATCTCAGAGACTGCAACAGATAGAGCCACAATTTTTGGCATGTATGTAGGTGTATACTGTACCCACATCGATTTTGCTTCAGATTTGGAAAATTCCTTCTCCTCCATCTTTTAACAGCGAAAAACTGTCTCTCTCTCTCTGTATGAACGCGATGATCTCAGAGTCTATAAGAGGTAGAGCCAGAAATTTTTGCATGTATGTAGGTGTATACTGTACCCAGATCAAGTTTGCTCCACATTTGGCAAATTCCTCCTCCACCTTCTTCTAACCGCGAAAAACTGTCAGAGCTACAATTTTTAAGCTTAAGCCTAGAGACTTAATATATATTCAGTAAGGCCCTATATCTGTCTATTCTGTACACCACTATAAGATCCGAGCAAAAACACCAAAGATATGCAAGTGCGCCTCCCAATTTATTGTAATAAATTTTAAAGTAAACACTCTTACTTGTTATTATTATCATTATTTTTATTTTTTGGCAAATCGATACATATTACCAATGACTACCTGTCTTTTGAAGGTACGAATCATCTATCTACAAAACTGTCGGAGATATGACTTTTTTCAAAATAGCGGTGGCGGGAGGGGGCGTGGCAAAAATTGAAAATATACTTGATCTGCCTGCAAGTATAAGAAGCATTTGTCCCATACATGTCAAACCTCTATCTCTTATCATCTCTGAGATCTGTTTGTTCATACGGACGGACGGACAGACGGACATGGCTATATCGACTGGGCTGTTGATGCTGATCAAGAATATATATACTTTATAGGGTCGGAAATGATTCCTTCTTCCTGTTACATACTTTTGCACAAACTTAATATACTTTATGTACCTTCGGTACAGAGTATAAAAAACAAAAATGTGAAAAAAAAATGAAAAAAATTATTTTCGAGGGTCAGACCAGAATGACATCTTTACTGATTATAGCCCCGTTTTTTGTTTGCATTTCACTCAACCTGGAGACGTGGAATAATGGCCGCCAGTACTCTACTTATATTGGACCCCCCCCCCACACAATTTTTTTTTCGTAATGTTCTGTTCCTCAGGGTGCAAAAAATTCGTAATAATTTCTAGTTACCGTAATGAAAAACGAAGCCGGGGGCTTAAAGTTGCTATTTAAATTTCCCCTTTTTTTCATTTTACTTTTTCGTAGAAAGAAACTTTGAGATGCCAAACGTTGTTGTTGAATTTAAAATCTTTTTTTAAAATATAAATACGGGATGCGCACACACTCAAAGCCTCAGTGTTTTTGGCGTTTGCTGCTGATGTCGGATTTTGCTATAAGCATGCCTTTGGGATTATAGCAATTCTGTCATGTGGTAACTTCTGCCTGATGCTGAATTCTGATGCTGAGGGGGCGAGACACAAGTTTGATCGGCGTAGTACAAAACGCGATCAGGGTTCTTCCATGCATCGAAGAGCACAGACAAGCTTATTCAAATAGCAAAATAAATACTTTTATAAAGAAATATGATCTCTTTTAAATTTATTTTTAATTCTTTTGCCGGTCATTCGCATCGTATTTTTTCGCCATACATATTAGCTTTGGTTTGATGTTCGGTTTATAGGCTTATCCATGTTTGGTAAAAAACCTTGAAAGCATAGCGATTAAATTCGATCAACTTTTTATTTAATTCTTGGACATTGGTTAAATTATGAAGAACTGCACGCGAACAAAGCTAGCGGAAAATGGGATGTTCGAGTGAAAAATGCTAACGCCCAAGGACCACTTCATTTCACCGTATGTCACATGCCGATCCTGCAGTTTTAATTCAGGCACAGCATTGATTGTTTTTGGCACAGCAACCGTTTTTAAGTTCAACAACGTTTGGCATGTCAAAGGTTACTTTATTGAAAAAGTAAAAGGAAAAGGGGAAATTTAAGTTTTATGTAGCAACTTTGAACCCACGGCGCCACCTGGAACCTTAAAATTTATAATTTTAATTTTTCAATATGCTAACTAGAAACTATTACGAATTTTTGGCTTGTTGAGGAACGGAACATTACCAAAAAAAAGTATTTTTCATATAAGGGACGTTCAGTCTAATGTGCACATATTTAATTTACATTTGGCAAAATCAGAACATGATTTCCCTTTTGATGGAGTGTATGTTCAGTGTCGGAACACCACAAACACAATGTCAACAGTTTAATGTTCAGACGCTTCTTTCAGTGCTCTCCTCTGGCCGTAAGTCTATCCTTGGAATTACAATTATACGTTCTTGGGCCACTTATCGTCTGGCTATTTTATACGGATGCCGAAGCCGCGTTCTTCATTTATGGAGCCTTACAAGCGATATCCGTCGCGACGCGATATTCGCGCAGTAGTCGGGAGCATCTGGCCCCATCGTTATTTCATGGAATTCAGTACGTTAACATCTCCTGTTTCCTTCAAACTTCACCATAAGCTCTTCTCCTTTTGCAGCGTCAGCAAATTTTATCGGACGGCCAATCTGATTTACTCATCGCCACTCAGCAGAGCTACAGCTTATCTACTTGGAATAGGTGCTGCTCTGTTATACCGCAGTGAAAACGGTGTCTTTGTCATAGCTCGACGCTTCGTTACTGTTGGATGGGCTACTGCATTTCTCGCAACTGCTTGGTGCTTTTGGACGGCGGCACCCGGTATGCGGAGCGAATTTGTATACAACACAGCTGATGCCGCTTCGTATTTAGCCTGGAGTCCTCTTATCATGGGCCTTGTGGTTTGCTGGTGCATTTTTATGCTACCCCAAAGACCAAATATGTGGCGTGGATTTCCAACCGTTGCTCAAGCTGTCTTATTTCTATCGCGAATTGCTTTCCCCCTTCAGCTTACTACCTATTTGGTAGTATTGTGGAACACGGCCAGTGTAAAGGAGGCACAAAAGTTTCAAGTCACGAACTTGGTAAGTGTTTGCAAGCAAAGGCACTTGACTTTCTTTAATTTTTGCTAACTGATTTATGCTTGACAGATGGACGTTCATGAGATTTGCGTTATTTTAATCCTGGCGATAGTTGTTGCTTTTCTAATTGACATTCCCATGCGCCAAATGAGACGTTCGATAATAGATTATATATTCAAGGAACGATTGGCAAAAGAAGAGCTCGTGCCTACTCCTGTTGCCATATCCGAAACCCCACAAAGAGAGGAAGACGAACCGGAGGAAAACGAAACTGTTGATTGTGTGCCCGAGGAAAATGAGCCTGAGGAAAATAATCAAGAGAAAAACGAAGACGAAGAAAATGAACCGGAGCAAACCGAACCAGAGGAAATTGATCCTGTGGAGAACATTAAATAAGTTACATTAGAATAGATTAAGCCAACTGATATGTCATGATGACCATTCAGAAAGTTTATACAAGTAAATACATTAAATCAAATTAATCGATACGAACTCGAAATAAAAACGCAACAAGCTGAGGCAGATCGCAAATTCTACAGAATCCGTTAATGAGATCATCTTTTTGTACGTCTATCAGCAATTTTAGAGTAAGATCATATTACGCATCTTAGATGAATACCGACTTGTTCTATTTAATTAAGAACAATGGAGGATATGACAGTTGGTTAACTATGATCCATTTAGTCTATAAATTATACAATGGAGGACTTACACACTTGGAATCGCAGGTGCTCACAGCTATAAAACCAGTTGAATACCGCGCTTCAAGGCGAGCACATTGACGTTTTGTTGCCGGGAAATACTATAAGCAACACAATGGCATCTGGGTTAAGCTGACTTCATCTGTGTCTAGATTTCAATACACCTTCAAAAGCGTGATCTTCTGTAAAATATCTTAATGGGAGAGCTGAACGATTATTTAAATAAAAGTAGCCTTTTACTTTTCCACCTGTATAATATAATTAGGGTATTCACTTTGTTGAGCACATAGGCTAATGTCAGAGTGCGCGCGAGAAGCGTTGCTATGCGCGAAGCGATAATATTTCTTGCTATGAGCAATGCGAGAAGATGACATAGTGAAAGCGTTGAGCGAAGCGAGTTGCATTGATCAATTTTAATTTGCTGTCAGAATTTACCATGATTTAGTAATACAAGAAGTGGCCAGTAGAGAGAGAATGCAACTCAGAGAGCGCGAGATTTATTTTCTGTGATTATTGTGAGCGCAATTCCTTAAGAGTGGGGGGGGGTGTTTAAAGGCGAGAAAAACGCATATTTTTTTGCGGCAACATAATTAATATAATTTTCTTAAACTTTATTACATATTATTGTAGAATTTTTGAAGTATGTCAGAAAAAATTTTGAAAGAAAAATATTGATAAATAAGCCAGTGACGGTGAATCGCCAGAGGTGCCTTGAAAAAAAGGGGTATTGCGGTGTACATCAGAACTCAAAATCTACAGAACCGATCCGTAAAAGTTTATAAGCATTTTAAAGGTGATGTATTTCTCCAGGTAATCGGAAGGAGTTTTTTTTTTTTTTTTTTTCTATTTTTTACAGCATTTCGAAGTGAAAAAATCGATTTTAGCTATTTTAATTTGTTATTAAAAAATAGAAAAAAAGATGAAAACAAAAAAAAACTCTTCCTGATTACCTCGAGAAATATATCACCTTTAAAATGCGTATCAACTTTTTTGGATCGATTCAGCAGATTTTGAGTTCTGATGCACACGAACTTTAAAAAAGACGTTTTCGGGAAAATCGATTTAGAGTTTTTCATACGGTGGCAATCAGGTAGCACGGCCGGTCGTTTGAAACGCTGTAACTCCGTTACTTTTACTCGCATTGACTTCAAATTTGCACACAATATTCTCGACATATTGTTCATTCAGAAAAAAAATAAAAAAAATGAAAAAAAAATTAATTTTAAAAGCAGCGAGTTGCTTTGCTTTAATTCAGTGATGCAAACTGGTTCTGAACCGAAGTGTAACCGAATCGCTTTTTCCATATAATAAACCGAACCGACGTCCTTTGAAAATGCTGAGTCGAACCGAAAACCAATAATCAAAACGGTTCGGTTCGCTTCAGATGGCTGATCTCCGGAATTTTAACTTGTGATTCCCTAAATTTAGTTATTTTTCAAATTTGGGATAAATTAAGTTTCGCCTATCGACCCTCAAGGGAGAACAATCATAGACGCAATTGATTATTTAATGATGACTTGTCAACCGTTTTAAAAGATGTGTACATCTCCAGCATATACCAAATGACCTCTTAATATCCTGTATTCAAACTTTAGTATATTTGTTCCTTAGGAATTTGCTCTCATTTGTGCGTTTATTTCATTTTTATACGGGTTGATATTCTCAATATTCAGTACAATAATTATCGTTTGTAAGGAGCACTGAAAGAAGGATTTTAAAGCTTTTAACATGATTTAAAAATTTCCATTTCGAAAATCACATATTCCCTTTAGAAATCCTAGTATTCCGAAAACGGGCCTTCATAAAATTTTAAATAAATTAAGAGTAAACCCCTGAACTAATGAGCTGAATTCTATTTCCGCGCGGTTTGCATACCTGTCTAATTTAGTTATTAGTGTGGGCGCTATTTAATCAGAAGAAGAATTTTTTTCTACAAGAGCAACGATTTTCTTTGTTAAGAAATGAAAAGTGTCCAGTGTCCATCCATTCAACCGAAATCGAGATAAAAAAGGAGACAACAACAAATAAGCTTGATTTACAAATAGAAGAAGCTAAAAATGCAACAAAAATTTCGTGCGATCTGAGCGAGTTGAAGCGAGAAAGCAGGTGGCAAACTGCTTTCTCGCATCGCTGTCGCTTTATCGCTTGCACTCGCATATCGCTCCGCCTTCACTGTGACACCTTTTGAGCGATTGCATTAAAAAAAGGCCGCAGTGGTTTATCGCGCGTTCTCGCCCAATATTATCGCATCACTTCTCGCGCGCACTCTGACATTAGCCTTAGGCACTTGGGGACAAGAGTAAGCATTTCCAACAACAATTTACTGTGAACAATTTGTGCACAGCTTGCTCGACCCAGACCCTGACTACGAAAAGTCGGGCACATGTGCCCAAACAGTGTTCTCATATTTTGTTTAGAATAATTGATATAATTCGCTTGCTTTCCATTACAGAAGAATATCTTTAATGCTGAAAGGCCTGATTCCAGATGACATAAATTTTTATTTCGGCACAATACTTCATTCAAATAAGACTGCTTTGCTATAGCATTCAAATTTTAAACCAGTTAAACCAGTCAGGCCTTTAAGGCCTGATTCCAGATGACATAAAAATCAATTTTTATGTTGAAGTTCGCATGAATAGAAACACTTTAAAACTGTTTTCAAATCTGAATGCTGTTGCAAAGTATTCACATTTGAATGGAGAATTGTGCCGAAATAAAAATTTATGTCGTCTGGAATCAGGCCCTTAAGTTACAATTTTCTTATTGATATAATTTTTTCACATCAAATCTCGAAAACATAACAGGCGGAATGTCAAACGTAATTGTGCACAAATTTCGTGCACAGAGGGCTGCTCACAACACTAATCAGGCAAACCTGGCCAAGTGCCTATGTGCTCAACAAAGTGAACAACCTAAATGCATTGTGACATTTCAGTATATAGTAAATTATCAAAAATTAAATTTATGAATATACAAATGTTTTCCAAATCAGCTACAGGCCCGCCAAATAATTCGAGAGTTTAACAGTTTTTGTGGATCATTATCTCTGTATGTATTCATTATGTGTTAAATTTACAATTATTTACGTTTTTGCTTTAGTAGAAGTATTGTAATTGATTGCAAACATGTTTGTCCATACATACACAGTATGTGTGTGTGCAACCGCCAATTAAGTTGTAGTTGCCTTGGCTGCTAGTATTAACTAAGTAAAAAGCTTACACATCTCCTCACATTCCAAATTCTGTTAATGTCACTTGTTCGCTGGCGGAGACTGACCTCAATCATCGCAAAGGTCATTGGCTTGCAGTTGCTTGCTGACTGGTCTATCCAAGAGGGTTTGTTGTATCGAAAGAAACCTTAGGCACAAAGCCAGTTTCGCCATCGACTGTGTAGGCGACGGTCATAAGACGTCCATCTGGAAGCCAAACGGAATATTGTCCAGACACCTTTATGAAAGCAATATCATTGAACACAATTTTGTTTATATTAAAGTTCAACCAATTACTTACTTTTCCTGCCGCATCGCCTCCTTCATTTTTATTAAAAAACAATTCCTTTTCAGCATCCTTCACTTCGTATTGGTATTCATACTGTGAGAAAAATTAAATGAAAAGGGAAATATTAATATGTATTTGATAGTGTATATCTAAGCATTTAATTGTTAACTGAAGTAAAGTTAATGCGCAAATTAAAACCGTTTCAAAATAAATAAAAAAAAACGTTTGAAGTTTGCAAGAAAAATAAGCATACGTCTGCCCAAGACAAATAAACAAAAGCTCTTTAAAATTGTGTTTAAACAGTAATCAAAGCTGGAATATATACAGACACTACCATTGAAAACCACAATTTTTCCACCGGATCTACTTTTTAGACCGATCATTCCTATGGCAGTTGTATGCTATAGTTATCCGACTTCGATCAAACGTGGCAGAATTATGTGGAAGCAATATATTCATAAATGTTCAGTTTGGAAGCGATTGAAAAAGTTGTTCTTTCTAAAACTTTTATCAAATTATTATTTTATATGGCAGCATTATCATATAGTTGTCCGATTTTTCGCCAAGATTGGGGGAATTATGAAAGAGTACAGAAAAATTATGAATACGAGGTTTGGGGACGTTTGCATTGAAAACAAAAATATGTTCTTTTACTATGGCATCCTATGGCATCTACATAATATAGACATCAGATGGGCACTATTAAATGGTTTAACAATTAAATTTGAAAATTTATATTTGTACCCCGTGCAGCTTGTACAATTTATATAAATAAAGCTGCCTTTCCACTTGTCGTGTATCTCTAAATAGTCAGTTGTCAAACTTCTCTAAAGAGAATGTCTTATCAAATAGAACCTGTTATATTTCATCAATGAAGGGAAAATTTTCTAAATATTTTGAAATATTTTATTACACTATCGTCAGAGAGTCTCTTAAGAGATATGTATATGTTTGTTTCAATATTTCATTTCAGCGTTGAACAATATAAGCAGAGTTATTCCCAAAACTCAGCAATAGATAGCGATGCTGATCGAGAATATACAGTGAATCAATATAGTGCTTGCACAGGCATTAATATGAGGACAAAGGTAACTATTAATTTAAATTTTAAAAGATATTTTTCAATCGAAAAATGTTCGTACCCAGCACAAAATTGAAGGGAAAGAACAAAGTTCGAGCAAACTATAATAAACTCAGTACCTAGAGTAGGAGCTGAATGCAGTGCTGCTGCTGCGCTCATCTCTAAGTTTCTCCCTCTCTGTCCCCCTCTCTCTCTCTCTAAGAGTGGCTTTGGTTGTGAAAGGGAGGGAGGGAGGTGGCTGGGGGTAATTCCCTTATTTGCTCATAACTTGAGAACCGCTCATCCGATCTTTATTATTTCTTCGATACATATTGCTAATGACTAACTATCTCTAGAAGGAACGAATCATCTATCTACAAAACTGTGGAAGATATGACGTTTTTTCCAAATTGCGTGGGCGGGAGGGGGCGTGGCACAAATTGAAAATAAACTTGATCTGCCTGCAAGTATAAGAAGCATTTGTCCCATACATGTCAATCGTCTATCTCTTACCATCTCTGAGATCTGTTTGGTCGTACGGACGGACGGACAGACAGACAGACGAACGGACGGGCAGACGGACATGGCTATTTCGACTCGGCTGTTAATGCTGATCTAGAATATAAACTTTATAGGGTCGGAAATGAGTCTTTTTTCCTGTTACATACTTTTGCACAAACTTAATATACTCTATGTACCTTCGGTGCAGTGTATAAAAATTTAAAATTGTGTTCGCAAAAGTCATGAAGTATAACTTACCAGCCCTTAATCCGCTGGCTGTCATATAGAAGGCGACACCATCGATAGATGGCTCCAATTTAGGTGATTAGTTTTGCGAATAATTACACATATTCACAAATAACACTGTGACACATTTTTGAACTCAAAAAAGTTGATACGATAGAGACCAAAAAATTCTGAAAAGGTATGATGGTAGTACAAAAACCCTCTCTGGGTTTGGTCTGGTTAGCTGCCGTTTTCTTTTTATTGACCTTTGAACTTTTCAGCTTTAGAGTAGGATTAACGAAACTATATCTCGTAAAGTATTTTGTATTTTGCTTTTATGTCCTTAGCAAAGTCGTTGCTCTTGGCTTGGCCTACAAAACATGCCTTTCAAGCAAATCAAAAAAATTACATCTTCGTACTTAAAATTATAAAAGACATCCAAAAAATCCAAGTTTTCACAATTTTTTTTTCCAGTTTTCCAACTTTTTCCTGAAACCCGTTACCAATTTAGACAAGTAATATAGGTAAAAGTTTTTGCTTGGACCAAAATAAACAAACCGTTAGTACGAACAAACTTCATTAAAATACTCTTTCATATAGTTAAAAGCCCAAAAGCATGAAAAACTGTCATAAAAATTCGAAAAAAACGAATATTATCGGTAAAAAAGTAAATAAATTAAATTTCTTTGGTTACAATTTTTAAGCTATATTTTTCACAGTTTGAGTGATTTAATACAAAACAATCGAAATTTTTGATTGTGTCAGTCAATTTCTACCAAAAACTGTAATTTTTCGAGTTTTGGTTTAAATTATACATACTTTAGGGCCCTCAACTATATGAAGGACCTATCGAATGAAGTTAATATGTTCCAACCGATTGTTTATTTCAGTCTAAGCTACTTTTTCGTCCTCCATTGTTTAGTCAAATTCGTTATAGTTTTCAAGAAAAACTTGAAAAACAGTACAAAACGAGGGGAAAACATGATGATTATAGGACATTTTTGCAATTTTAAGTTTAAAGATGTGACTATTTTGACTTGTTACTTAAAAATGTTTTGTAAACCAAGACAAGAGCAACAACTTCCTTTAAGACGTCAAATCGAAATTCCAAACAGTTTATGAGATATAGAGTTACAAGTCCCAATCATATGCTTAAAACTTAAAAGTGCTATAAAAAGAAATCGGCAGCTAACCAGACCAAACCCAGCGAAGGTTTTTGTACTACCATCATACCCTCTCAGAATTTTTTGGTCTCGACCGTATCAACTTTTTAGTGTTGCACAGTGTAATTATTCATTTTCTAGTCCTCCACAATTTGATGTCATTCCCTATGTAAAATAACGCGCTGAATCCGAATATGGAGCTAAAAAATTTCTCGGTAGAACAGATTTAGAGATAATCCCAAATAACCGTTATTTTGCATTTTTGAAAAAGGACCTCTCCCTTAATTTCCAATTTCTCAGGTATGAAATAACTTATGAATAAGTTTAATGCACCCAATTAAAGCTAATAAAATTATCTTTCAATCATTTTTACACCATTTTATTGTCAAAGGGCATACCAGAATAAGCATACAAAAACTGCCCCCCTTCGATCAGCACCAAAATTTAATATGTTGTTACCATCAACGAGAAACTCACTCTCCTAAATTTTTAGTCTTCTAATCGCAATTGGAGTAGAGTTATGAGGGCGGAAAGATAAATCAAAATACTCGTTTATCTTAAGAACCGCAAAACCGATTCGAATGTGTTAAATATATGTTATAAGTGTCCTCCATAGAATTCAGAAAATTATTTTTGCACGTTTTTTATTACCGATTCTTAGGCAGAAAAATATTATTAAAATTTTCAAATAATTTTTTCGAGGTGTAAATCGATTTCAACTCTTATAGTTTTTATGGTGGTTTTTTCAATAAGAAGTCCTTAACAATGTAAAATTTTTGCAGTGACATCGGAAATCATCCTTATTGTGATTACCAATGAAATATGTGAATAGTTTTACAAATATATTTTATAATATTGAGCACACTGTAACTACTCACACAGAATTGACAGAAAACGTCCCCTTTTTTCCCCTTTTAAGTCGATTTACAGTGTGCCTAATATGTATAAAATATTGATGAAAAGTACTAATTTAACGTTTAATTCTTTTTCACAATGAGGTATACTTGGGATGTGTTTGCCTAAATTATATGCTGTTAGGGACCTCTTGATGAAAAAACCAGCAAAAAAGTGTCGGTGTCGCAAAAGGCTATCACCGTTAAAAAATTATTTAAAAATTTCAATAACTTTTTTGGGCCAAAGAATTGGCAATTTAAAATGTGCAAAAATTATATTTTAAATTTTGCTGTGGACACTTACAACATATATTTAAGCCATTCGAATCTGTTAATCGGTTCTTGAGATAAACGAGTTTTTTAATTTATCTTTCCGCCCTCATAACTGTAATCCAATAGCGATTAGAAGACTAAAAATTTAGGAGTGAGTTTCTCGTTGATGGTAACAACATATTAAATTTTGGTGCTGATCGAAGTGGGGGCAGTTTTTGTATGCTTATTCTGCTATGCCCGTTGTAGTGTAGATGCTAGTTACAAAGATATCGAACTTTTGTTTCATTTTTATTGAAAATTTGAAAAAACCGTGAATTACACCGTTATTTTCACCAAGAAAACAACTTTTTAAAATTTCTTTCTCACTTGGACGATGTAACCTAATATGTATCAAATTCAAAATTTCAAAAAATGTTAATTTATCGAAATCTGTTGGAAATTGTAGAAGTTATTAGCATTTATCTAAAATTTCAGCAATTTAAGTTTTAACGTTCAAGTGGTATTAAAAATGTCTATGATCCGTTTTGCTGCCCGTTTCTTTGGCGTTTCTTTATAGCAAGTTTAATCTAAAAGCGGCATTGTTGCAACAGGGACACATCAAGACTTCGATACCGCTAGCGCATGTCGTTAATATTAAAAAATCCCATTAATCAGTTTCCATATTGCTTGATTAGATCAACTATAAGGAACATGACAGGAAAATTGGCGCAGACCTCAAAGTTATTGCAATAGTATTAGGATTGCAAAAAGGATATATTAAACACATGTGTTTGTTGTGCAAATGGGACAGTCCAGTTCATGTTAAACTGGGTTTGTTTATAAAGATTGTGAAGGCTCTACAAAAAGACGATGATGCATTTGCATATCTGAAGAGTGTGTTCCCTGACCTAACCGAGGTAAAGACATTGCATTGCAAACTGGAGTAAAAATGTCGTTGATTTTTTGCATTCTCATTATGATTTCTTCCCTGAAAACCTCGGCGATGACAGAGATGAGCATGGTGAACGATTTCATCAGGATATGAAGATATTGGAATTTTGGGATGAGGCCATGATGGGTGACTTTTGTTGGTTTCTCACGCGAGAGGAAAACTGTGAACACAAACGGGGGAGCAAAACGGGCCATAGACATTTTTAATACCACTTGAACGGTAAAACTGAAATTGCTTAAATTTTAGATAAATGCTAATAGCTTCTACAATTTAGAACAGATTTCGATAAATTAACATTTTTAGAATTTTAGAATTTTTTTATATATTAGGTTACATCATCCAAGAGAAAAAGAAATTTTAAATTGATGTAACAATGATTGAAAGATAAGGTATTAGCTTACAGCTACTTTCCATTCACATCCCACCCACTCTCCACCCAATGCCCACCAACTCTTCACCCACTTGCCACCCACATACCACTCACTTTCCACCTACATCCCATCTGCATTCCACCCACATTCCTCTCAAATCCCACCCACATACCACCCACTTCCAAAACAATTAACCACCCACATCCCACCCACATCCCACTCACATCCCATCCACTTTCCAACCACTTCCCAATGGGCATCCCGGCGGTATTTCCAACATCGGAAAATGAAAACACAAATAAATTCTCATTTTGACCTTACACCGTTGACACCGTGACCTTTTGACCGTTGTCCAAAATAACTGTTATATACGGGCCCTTTGAGCAAAGAGTCAGAGAGGAACCGTTCACCTCGTCTCTTGAATATATAGTCATATATATATAATTATCATTAATATACATACACAAACTTTCAAAAGCAAGCTCCCGCCTTCAAGCTTTTATGTACTCTTAGCTTCGCTTGCTAGTAAGCTTATCAACTAAGTTAGTCTTTAAGCGATCACCATCGACCAAACATCAATAAAACCAATTTTTGTATAAGCAATAAGAACTTGCTTTGTCTTTCTTTCGGACTCTAAAATCTCCGACATCGGACTCTTAAATCTCCGACTCCGGACATCAAATCTCTGGAACTACGGTTGCGAGCGACGAAGAAGTCGTAGAACAACCTAATCTCTGCGCATCTAAGCAACCGCATCAACAGAAGTGCCTAGAAGAGCCCTTCACATAACTACATTGGTCTGCGCTCAGAGAAAAACCAATTTTATTGTTGCCCTTTCGCTCTGCTCATTCGCAGACCGTTTAAACGCGAGCGAAGAAAATAAAAGTCATTTGAATTTGTACACACAAGCCAAACACAAACAAACAAAAAAGAGCGTTTGCGTTGAGCCGTTCATTTTTTTGCTCATCTGCTGAATGTTAATGTGCGACTGGTCAGTTGGATCGCTCTCTATAAGTTGTTATTGAATGAGCATAACAAGAATAGCTCAACTGAGAACGGTCAACCACGGTTGCCACACTTGGTGTTTTTGCACCAAAACTGGTGTTTTTTTCCTCTTGGTGCACTGGCACTTTTTTATTGGATTTGGCTCTTTTTGCTTATAATTGGCTTAAGCGAAAAAGTTCGAACATTATTCAGCACCTAATCTAGATCTGGATATTTTTCCCTGTCAACACTGAAAACTATCGACAACACGGCATGCAACTATGTAAATAGTCGGAACCTATGCCCATCGCTAATACTAGGAATACTGTATTTCACGTATGGTTTTGAGAGAGAGAGAGAGTAATGAGATTAAGCGTTTAGCTAATTTGTGAAAAAATGGACAAGTAAGTAAAAAGAGTTTGAGCACCAGCACAACTTATGCTGTAAAAAAAAGAGAAACTTGCACTGAGTTTTCTTACGCAGACGCTGAGACCACAAACACTAGTTCTCAGGTGGAAAACAAAAAGTGAGTGTGAAAAAAAGCATTTTATAGCGCCTGTCGCATTATTAAATTTTTGTCTTAGAGTTGCTGTATACGCCCACCGCAAATTTTGGTCGGAGTGGCTTGATCATTTTCGATGGCTACGAAATAATGATGGACGTGCATTTTGCGCCGCTTGTGACAAGTGCTTACTTAACCACCTAACCGGCCTCCAAAGACACGACAGGCTAGGTGTGCATATCAGGATTATAAAGACAAAGAAAAACCAAGTAAAAATAGATGGCTTTACATATGAAAAAACTTTAAACAACAAGCAGGTTCACAATGGGGAATATGCGCTCATAATGTTCCTTATGATGCACAATCTTCCATTTGTATTGATGGACTTTTTGCCAAATTTGTTGCGGTAGGCTGTCCTGACTCGAAAATTGCTATGGACATCAAATGTGGGCGAAAGAAGGCAATGCAAATGTCCAATGAACTTGGCAAGAAATCCATAAAACGCAAAAGTCGGTTGCTCTCCAATTATTTTTCTTAGATCAGACCCTAGAAGTCAACAATATTAAGCCAAAAGAAATAGTCAATTTAATGATTAAACCTGAAATTAAAAGTTATTTCTACTTTTTAAAATATATTCTTAAAATTATTAATGATTTAAATACGGAGTTTCAATCAGAACGTATTGGCTTACCTTTCCTTTATATAAGACTAGAATCTACGTTAAAAGTAATTCTCAATAATTGTGTTACTCACTCATATTTAAAGAATATGGTCCTTAGTCGCTATAATGTTACCGACTTAAATTCTTATTTGTTGCCCATTGACAACATTTTTGTTGGTCTTAAAGCCCAACAATATATGGAGAGCCGGTGTACGGAGAAATACGCAACTTTAAAAGTAACGGAAACGGTACGCGAGTTTTACTTGGAGCTGGTTCTGCAAATAATGCAGCGCTTTGATTTTGGTCGAGAGGATATTAAATCTCTCATTATAATAACACCAGCCAACATAATTTCTAGCGAAGAAACCGATATAATGCCACTAATTAAAAACTTTAAGTACTTATGTGAATCGGATCCGGATGAAATTATTTCTCAATGGGCCATGTTAAAGTTAACTGAAGCTAAGTTTAAAAAAGAAGAGGAGATATCTTTATTTTGGGAAGAAGTGGCAAAAGTAAATAACGGGGTTAATATTGAAGTGTTTAAGGAACTAGTAGGATTTGTAAGAAATTTATTGTCCCTTCCACACAGTTCTGCTTCGGCGTAAACTCGAATTTGATTCAGTATCAAATATAATGCTATGCAAGGAACTCTGTACGAGTACAGATCCAAATTATGTGTGGTCTGTCAAAGACTTGTAAATACAGCAAAGCAACTGATCTCAGAGTGTGATTTATATAATATCAGTATATTGAATATTGACTGTTTTGTTTTTATAATGTTAAGAAGTAAATTAATACATGAACAATTTGTTATTTTTATTTTTAAGTTTAAGAACACTTAAGAAATGAGAAGATTGTGCTATTTTACGTTGTTAAAGCTATATTTTGAAAATATAACATGAAAAAGTAAAAAAAAAAATTGTTGGCCCTTTTTTTTAAAATGGTGATTTTTTTTTACTTTTTTTTTTCTCAAGTGGCAACCGTGCGGTCAACTGAAAACCAAAACAAATCGAAACAAAGTGTTCTGCTCAAAGAGAGAGCAAGCGTGCAAGTTTTTGTCGGATATGTTCGTCCGCAGACCGCAAAGGGGTAAACTGTTAACAGTTATTTGCGAGCTCTGGTTTCTGCAAATTACACATCTCGAGGGCGAACCAATTTTAACTTTTGAACTACGCTTAAAACAAGCAGTAATTTACTGCGAGTACGGTGACTTCTTGAAATTGAACAACTGATTTTCGGCATGACGTCACGACCCATGTGTGACGAAATAATATTAAAAGATAAGACAAAGCTAACTTCGTCTTTGCCGAAGTTTTAATACCCTTTCTTTACCCTATTCTTATGGGGAGAATTAAGCGTAAGCTTAATGTGTACGTCGTCGATGGGCATTTCGACTCGCTATTCGCGCGAGAATGGATCAGACATTTCTCAACGGAAATCGACTGTGAAAACGTATTCACTTCAAATGAGCTAATCAAAGCTATAAAGGTGTCCACACCAGCACTAATCCCCAGTGAGCAACGGCGTTTGCAAAATATTCTTTCAGAGTATTAACAGATCTTCAGTGATACACCGGGTAAACTGGCTTTAGCTTCGGCCTTACTACCAAACCAGGAGCAACACCAATATTTTTCAAAGCTAGAGAAATTCCACTGGCCCTCAGAGACGCTTATGCAGCTGAAATAGATGCCAAAATTCATTCAGTGCTGTTTCAGAAAGTCGAATTTTCACCTACACATACAAAGAAAAATAGGAAAATTCGAAATACGGGTAAATATAAGTCAACAATGTTGACGTCTGTGGCCCAGCGGTTAGTGTGCTGGACTGCTGGGCGGGAGGTCGTTGGTTCGAACCCGCCTCTGAACATCTAATAATAAAAATGTTTTTTTCTTTCTTTAGAAAAATAGCTTTTACACATACGGTCACCTTCACCAGCTATTGGCTCCAGCTGTGAAGTAATCTAGCCATGAAAAAGCAAATTCTCAAACTTTGCGTTCGGATTCGGCGTTAAACTGTAGGTCCCTTGCTCTTGTGCAAAAAATTTAAAGCACACACGCCAAGAGATTGAGAGAAGCTTGGCCCCTTTGGAGGAGCTGTATAGCCATTTTTTACAAGCCAATATTAAATCAAAGAATGATAATTGATGAACATCCTATACCGAAGGCCGAATTCCTACTAAACAAAATTTTCCATTTGGATATAACAGATGCAGACATCAGATTTGAGTATATCTGACTATTGACAACGATTTTTCTCACGCACTGACCCTTAACACGCCTACCCACGGCTTGATACGACCGACACGTGCAGTATATGGTGCTGCAAATATACCAGCTATTTGTTAAAGACAAATGGAGAACGTGTTAAAAGATCTTCCCAACGTTTGCAGTTTTTTCGATGATATCCTGATCTACGCAGAACACTTTGATAAGCTAATCATCGCACTACGAAACGCGCTAGAAAAGTTGAAAAATCATGGACTACGTCTAAATCGGACCAAATGTGTATTCGCAGCTCCAGCGGTAGAATTTTCAGGTCACAAAATTTATGGCAACGGTATAAAGAAATCCGATACACACGTTAAAGCAGTTCTGCTGGCACCCATGCCTTCATCAGTAGAAGAAATGCAGCTTAGGAAAGGCATGTTATTACAACTCATTTATATGTAATTTGTCAGCGCGAAGTAAACCGTTCAATGGACACCAGAAGCAAATTCAGCGTACATGGACATTAACAATGCACTAACGTCGTCAAAAGTCTTAATGCCATATGATCCCACACTCCCATTACTCCTAGCCACAGATGCGAGTAAAACGGGACTAGGAGTAGTATTATCGCACCGGTTGGCAAACGGTCAAGAACGGCCTATAGCTTATGCGAGTCGTACGCTGACAGGTTCAGAACAGAAATGCCCGCAAATGGACAAAGAGGCGCTAGCCATCATATGGGCAGTCAAAAAATTATTATACCCGTTACTCGTAGAGTAAAAAGGGTATACTAAAGTCGTGCAAATGTATGTAACAGGCAGAAGGAATCGTTTCCGACCATATAAAGTATATATATTCTTGATCAGCATCAACAGCCGAGTCGATTTAGCCTTGTCCGTCTGTCCGTCCGTCCGTCCGTCCGTCCGTCCGTTCGTCTGTCTGTATGAACACCTAGATCTCAGAGATGGTAAGAGATAGAGGTTTGACATGTATGGGACAAATGCTTCTTTTGTCTGCACGCAGATCAAGTTTGTTTCAAATTTTGGCCACGCCCCCTCCCGCCCCCGCAATTTGGAAAATAGTTATATCTCCTACAGTTTTAAAGACACAGGATTCGTACCTTCTAGAGATAGTTAGTAATTAGCAAAATGAATCGATTTGCCGAAGAAATGATAAAGATCGGATGAACGGTTCTCAAGTTATAAGCAAAAAAGTGAACCAAGCCCTCCCCGCTACCACCCTAAAAAAATGTTGCATACTTTTTGGTCACACTAAGGAACGCGGGAACACTGTTAAACATGTTTTTTCATGAGTAACGGGTATATCGAAGTCGGTTAGAGCCGACTTTAACTTACGCTCTCGTTTTTGTACTTTTACTTATAAAGTGACGAACTTTATACTAATCACTGACCACAAACCACTCTCACAGATTATTCACCCACACAAGTCACTTCCGACACTGTGTATTAGCCGCATGGCAAACTATTCGGATTTTTTGGCTAATTTCGATTTCGTTGTTGTTTTTAAGAAGACAAAAGCAAATTCGGACTACTGTCCCCGAGCGATTACAGTTCACGATATAAATTACATTAAGGCCAAAAACGAGAAATGGAATTATGACGAATTCGATTTGTTTATTGTCAACCAAATCCAAAAATTACCAATTAGTGCATCCAGAATTGCAAAAGAAACAAAAACATACGAGAAACTGGGACAAATCGTAAAGGAGTTAGAGGCGGGAAAGGATTAGATGTGGATTTAAGTCACCAGAATCGAATTACAAGTTCATGTCAGGATGCCTTCTGTTTGAACATCGAGTTGTGATTCCACAGTCCCTACAACAATGAATACTCCAGGATCTACACAAGGCACACCTACACTCAGAAAAAAATATTACCTAAAAATGTTAAAAATTGCCTGAAATTGAAGTCCATATGACCTAAAATGACAGCCAAGGAATATATTGACTAAAATTCAGGCCTCCATTACCTAAAGTTTGCTAAGCAGTAAATTTGACTTTAAGGTAGGTAATATGTGTCCTAAAATTTAAGGCAATGTAGTACCATAAAACGTATTTTTAGGTAATAGAAATGCCTACATTTTCCTCAATAAATTTGCTTTTTAGGTAATATGTGACCTAAAATTTTAGGCAGCATGCGCCCTTAAATTGTTAGTTATAGAAAGGCCTACATTTTTGACAATAAATGCCCTTATATATTTGTTTTTAGGTAGTAGAACATATCCATAATTTAAACAGTAACATCCAAAAAATTAATATATATATTTATAAATAACAAAATAAAAACAATTTCATTTTGTTTGTTTCACAAATACTTAAATTTTTTTTTTCACAAAAATTTTTGTTTTCTATACTATTTTTTTTGTACAATAGCGTAAGTTAAAGTCGCTCTAACCCACCACTGAAAAACATTTATACCATCCAAAGTGGACCTTCTCCTTTATTTTCTTCATCTTTTTTGCTATCTCTATCTCTAGATCGTCATCTTATTAAAACTTCAGGGGGCGAGGCCAATGAACAAAAAACTCCCCCAACCTCCTCACCATCCGAGATCTATCATAACACACGGACACGACACGGACAGACGCAAGCTAATCGACTCGTTTGATGCTGATCAAGAATATATATACTTTATAGGGTCGAGATGTTCCTTCTCCTGTTACATACTTTGCACAATTCATTATCCCCTTTTACCCATTTTTAATGGGTACCCGGGTATAAAAAAGTGCAATTCGCGGTCGAAGGCAAAAAGGGACAGAAAAACACAAATGTATGCACTGCTCGCATACTGTGTAACTACAGAGCGTCCACTCAGGCACGAACAAAAAGAAGAAGAGGTGTTTGTTTGATTTTGTTTGAGCCGTAAACATATAAATGAAAAATAATAATATAACATAAGGTGCATTGTTCATTTATGTACTTCATCTTGTTCCAATCCCGTGTACATGTATTATTGTTAGCCACTTCACTTATTTCACTCAACAAAAAATTTATTTACTTGTAAAAATGACAGCGAGAATTGAGTGACAAGCGATTTTGGGGCGTGGTGTGACCAAAGTGGCAAACTAAGTTTAACCACAAACCAATTCAATTATTCATTTCATATGAAAAAGTCGTACAATTTTTATTTGTTTATGACTTAATTAATTAATATCTTTCAAACCATTGCCATATATTGACATATATTTCATGGTGTCAATCAGCTGAAAAAAATTATATTTGAACATTTGCAAACATTTTTTAATATTATTAAATAATTTAAATTGGTATAGTAAATATTATTATTATTCGTAATTGTATAAAATATATTCATTTTTAAAGTAAAACAAGTAAGAGTGTTGCGGTCGAGTGCCCCGACAGCAAAATGCCCTGTTCCAAGTAATGTGGTTCATATAGCTTTGCACTCCTTTTATTTCAAAATTTATTTTAATAAATGGTGAGGCGCACTTGCATATCTTCGGTGTTTTTGCTCGGATCTTATAGTGGTATACAGAATATACAGATATTGGGCCTTACTGAATATATATTAAGTCACTAGGTTCAAGCTTAAAAACTGTAGCTCTGACAGTTTTTCGCGGTTAGAAGAAGGAGGAGGAGGAATTTGCCAAATCTGGAGCAAACTTGATCTGGGTTCAGTATACACCTACATACGTGCAAAAATTTGTACCTCTACCTCTTATAGTCTGTTAGATCCACCCGTTTAAACAGAGAGAAAGACAGTTTTCTCTGTTAAAAGGTGGAGGAGGAGGAATTTTCCAAATCTGAAACAAACTCGATGTGGGTACAGTATATGCCAAATACATGCCAAAAATTGTGGCTCTTTCTGTTACAGTCTCTGAGATCGACGCGTTCATACAGACAGACAGACGGACATGATCGGACTAAATCAACACTGAAAAAAAAATCATTCCATTCCGGGATTTCCGGGATCAATTCATGCCGAAAGGGTACTAAAAATGGGTTGACCCCGGAAAGGCAGAAATCAATCCGTTCGGGATTAATTTTTAAAGACTTTTAAAAAAATTGTTTTTATGGGGAGGAGGGGATAGAGAAACACCGACCGGACCCCCGACCACAAACACACACACACACCAGCCACTTGAATATAAACTGGAATTAATTTTAAGATAACATTAAAAATTTTTTTTCTTACTCACTATACTGGGACTTGAGCCTGGACCTCCGAAGACTAAACAACACACGGACGACGTCACGTTAGACAACTCGACTACCAGACGTAAGCAAGACGTGGTGGCGAAAACGTATTTAAGAATGTACTCATGGAATTCTATTGGCATTTTTCCGCTCTGAGAGCAACAACAGCCGTGGTAGAATGGACTACACATTCGCTTACAAGCGTGGAGGCCGAGGATCAAGTCCCAGTAGGAGCGTAGTGTTATATATTTTTTTAATATTTCTTTTTTGTTTTTAATGTTTTCTTATTTTTATTTAAGGTGTTCTTAACATTGTCTATATTTTATACAATTTTTAAATCGATTATTTTCGTCAATAACGTCAAAATAAACAATGAGTACGCTCGGGATCAAATCATTCCTATATATGCTTAAAATCTTCCCGGCATTTTTTTTTCTGTGAACTCGGCTGTTGATGCTGATCAAGAATATATATACTTTATGGGGCCAGAGCTGCTTCCTTCTGGCTGTTACATACGTATGCACAACTTCATGATTCCATTTTTAATGAAAACAGGGTATAATAACCGCTTTGTAAATATTTGTTTATATAATATTTTAAATAATAATGCAAAGTTTAGGAAAATGGCATAATTTTAAGGCAAAGGATTCCTAAAAAATTTAATCTAAAAACAGATTTTTTAGGTAAAATGCCCTATATTTAAGGAAATTATTGCCTAAAAATAAGATTTTAGGTAATAAAATCCATTTTCCTAAAATTTAAGGAAAATCTTTTTTCTGAGTGTAGGCATCGTTAAATTGAAAGGACTTGCACGGTCTTTCGTCTATTGGCCGGGATTGGATGCCGACGTCGAGAAGCTAGATAATTTATGCGAGAGCTGCAATAAGAATGCCCATAACCCATCTCAGTCTAGACAACATCACTGGGAATATACTAAAGGACAATGGGAGAGAATCCACATTGACTACGAACGGCACCTTATCATCCAGCAACAAATGGACAAGCAGAACGATCAGTTCAAACGATAAAAAATGCACTAAAAGCTCCATCACAACTATTTTTTGGCCGACTTATTCGCATACGCTTGGATCTTATAACTCCTGACACGGTGGATGTACGAATCAAGGAGAAGCAATTTCAGAAACTTGAAAGCAGTTTCGTACATTTCAAACAGGACACATAGTTTGGTTCCTCTCCAATAGGCCAAGAGCAAATAAATGGTTACAATGTATTATTGTCAGACGACTAGGTGACATACGGTGTGAAATTCAACATAATAACGGGATTTATAAGCTCCACATCAACCAAATGCGGAAGGGAGAGAAGAAGGGATTTTATGATAACCCAAAAGCAGAGCAACAAAGCGGATATCGTCCTATTAAATGTTCAGGAAAGACGCATACACTCTTACCCTCCGGCCCAACCACCAACTGTAACCCCGAATACTCCAAAGTCGCCTATGACGCCACCGAGGTCTTGCATAAGTTATCAACAGGTACCCCAACCACCTCAACATCGTGCAGCAGCTCCTTCTAGCATTAGACGATCGACAAGAAATCGAAGACCCCCTTTAACTTACTCACATTAGATGAAGGAGAAGAAATGTTGTGTCTGGAATATATACGTTTGGGTTTTCATAACACGTTCCAAATAGGTTAATAAACCTTATTAACTATTTACTCGGGCAGCAATATTTTCATAAACTTCGGGCATATATTGTCCAGAGGTCATCAATGTTGACATTGATTTACTTAGATTGCACTTGCTTGCCTATTCCTAATCGGCGGATCTCACTCCATTTTCGGTTAGAGTGTAGTACATTGCAAAATTTTTCTTGATAGAGCCAATTTTTGGCAATTTGTATCTTTTGTTCTACATTTTTTCGCTACGCCTTATATTGCTCCTTGAAAGCAGATGTCTTGTACCTATTCCATTTAGCAAATGCTTTATTGCGTTCAGATATTGCACATTTAATTTATTGGTTGAACCAAAGCCTTGGAGTAGACTTTAACATATTCCGACGAACTGGTACGCATTTGATAAAAAGGTACTCAAGGTAAGAATTCGCAAGTAAGTTCGTGCCCCCGGGGCTATCGTGGGGGAACTCTGATTTATATGTTCTTATTGCAGATCAGCAGTCAGAAGGGAGTAGATGAAGTCCCAGTCACATCTAGAAAATTCAGTGCTTAGAAGGCCGTAGTCAATATTCTTATAATCTCTATATTCTATGAAATTTTCAGTAAAGCCCATCATTACATCATATGTCAAGAAAATAAGGTCATGTTTGAAGAAAAACTGGTCAAAGAATGCAGCTTTTGTTAAATCGCTAACAAAGAATACGTCAAGAAGTGAGTCGTTTGTACTTGTATAATGGCTAGGTACCAGTGAGCTTACTAACCTTAGTCCAAGGGCTCCAAAAGAGTCTGGTAGTTGTCTGTCACAAAGCATGTCATTTGGTTTAGGTCGCCTGACTACGTGAACATATTCGAGGGTCAAAGTAGAGAGTAAAATAGTTAAGTCAGTATAGTCAATATTATATATGTCAATATAATATATCAACATATTGTTAGATACCCTGGTACCAATCTCGACAAAAATATATTCCATTGCGCATCCGGGGGGATGTTTGCATACAATCTTAGATTTGACTTTCTTATTAACATAAATTGAAACTCCCCCACCGTGACCCTGCCGGTCAGATCGGTAGACACAAAAACCATCACGTTCAATTAACGCATTACACCCACTGGACGTAAACCCCGTCTCGGACACAGAAATAACATCTACATCGGAGTTGACAAACGACCATCTAAATTCGTCTACTTTCTTGGTCGAACATTGGGCTTTTATATGACAGATATGCAGGCCTGTTTGTTGCTTTGAAAAAATTCTAACAGCGGCATGGCTGTTTGCTTTGGAATTACTCAGACTACTTAAATAAAAGAACATTTATAATTATGAGTTGAAAGAGGTGCGCACAATTTAAAAAAATATATACTAAACAGATAAACATATGCATATAGACGAAGCAACACTAAGATAACTTAGAGAGCTTTTACACCTGTTAAGTGCGAAATGCATCGACTGACGAAGCAGTCCCAAGGGAGTGGTTGTTGAAAATTCCAGAAAAAATTTTAAGGTGGCGGTCCAACGCGACCTACCGAAACCATTACATTATAGTCTTCTTTTATTTATACCGAAAAACGTTTTCAGTGTATGTCACCATTTTTCCAATTTTCGAAAACTTTGATCAATTTTATATTCTGGCCATTTATTTCATGTCTCTAGCTACTCTGATTCCCGAGATATTGTATTTAAAACGAGAAGGCCAAGCTAACTTCGTCTTTGCCGAAGTTTATATACCCTTGCAAATGTTTTAAAGTTTAAGAACGCCAGCAATAAAACAAACAATTTTTCTAAATAAAACCTACTTTTCGACCGACAGTTCCTATGTCAGCTATAAGATATAGATATTTTTATAAAAAAATTGAAAAATAAAAGTTATTTGTCAATTTTTATTATACAAATTTAAAATAAAAATTGAATGTTAATATCTTGAGAAACGCTTAGAGTATTGCCAATATTTAAAACCATTCATCATGTACAGCTCAATACCTATCATTTGATACATCAAATGTCCTGAAAGGACCAACATTAAGAATCCTTCATGTATGAATTCATGGGAGTAAAAAAGTAACAAGTGGTGGCAAGGAACCTCGTGATGTATATCGAATAGTTACAGATAAGGGTACAGCCAGAGGAGTTATTATACCAAATGATAGGTATTGAGCTGTACATCATGAATGTTTTTAAATTTTGGCAATACTCGACGCAGTTCTCAAGATATTTACATTCAATTTTTTTTTTCAATTTTTATACCCGTTACTCGTAGAGTAAAAAGGGTATACTAAAGTCGTGCAAATGTATTTAATAGGCAGAAGGAATCATTTCCGACCATATAAAGTATATATATTCTTGATCAGCATCAACAGCCGAGTCGATATAGACTTGTCCGTCTTGTATGAACACCTAGATCTCAGAGATGGTAAGAGATAGAGGTTTGACATGTATGGGACAAATGCTTCTTTTATCTGCACGCAGATCAAGTTTGTTTAAAATTTTGGCTACGCCCCCTCCCGCCCCCGCAATTTGGAAAAAACGTAATATCTCCTACAGTTTTAGAGATAGACGATGAATGAATCGATTTGCCGAAGAAATGATGAAGATCGGATGAACGGTTCTCAAGTTATGAGCAAAAAAGTGAACCAAGCACCCCCCCCCGCTACCACCCCTACCACCCTAAAAAATGTTGCATACTTTTCGGATGGTCACACTAAGAAACGCAGGAACACTGTTAAACATTTTTTTTCATGAGTAACGGGTATATCGAAGTCGGTTAGAGCCGACTTTAACCTACGCTCTCGTTATATTAAAAATTGACAAATAACTTTTATTTCTACTTTGTATAGCAAAAATTGAAAATAAGGGGTATTTTATGATTTTTAAATAAAAATTAAAATTTAATTTTTATATCGTATTTTTTTAGAGAAAATGAGTGTTAATTTTTATTTTTTTGATAAAATTAAAAATAAAAATATATCTTGCATCCTGAATTAGTATATCTAAGATTCTCCCATTAATGTAGATAATTTCTTTCAGGTTCGATTTTTATAAACTCATAACTCTTATTTACAATCCCTGATATAACCTAAAGCAAAAAACTAGACCGCATATCTGGCTTAGTTTTTAAGTTATTTATATTATGCCTGCAGTTTGGGAAAATTTCCTATAGTGCACCGTTATAATTCGTCCCTCCTGCATGCTCAGTGAACATTATTGCCACTGCCTGCTCGCTGCCTCTGCTCGCTGCAACTTCGCTGCTGCTGCTTACAGCTCTGTCTCGCTCTCACATTGGTGGGCACGACGTCGCCAGATCGATTCGTTGGTTTGTTTAAATTCGTACATTTCGAATAAATTATTTTGTTGTAAGCACACCCACAATGACTCTGGAAGATTGTCAACGCAAACTCGCAAATATTATACGAAATGTTTCTCGCATACAGAAAAGGTTAAGGTTTCCATTGATCAGGATGGTAGCGCAAGCCTTCACAATACATTTGTGAGTATTAAATTGTCCATTTTATAGCAATTTGTAAAAGGTCTACATAGCACTTCAACCGGCCAAGCAACTACGCCCCGTTCTATGCCATCGTGAACTCTGCCCGATTGGCCCATCCTGTGTTTAATGGAAAGAGGTAAGAGTATAAGAATTTTATAACGTGGTTCAATCAAATCATCGGTCTTGAACTCACATTGTCAAACATTGAGAAGATTAACCACCGGTTAAACTGCCAAGAGGACTTAGACGTTTTTAAATCATAGCAAGTTATCCTTAGGATATTGCCCGCCTTAATGATCGCTATGACAACATTTCGATCACATTGTTAGATGCGATCGAGTCGTTGTTCAACCTACAACCAGTCGAGGAATCTGATGGAAATCAGCTGCGAGTTCTTATCGACAAGGCCACCGCATAGTATTCATCACATACGTCCTCATGCACAGGCTCAGATATATTTAGCACAGGGCATGCTGATATACCTACAAAATAATGGGAGCATGTGATCAGCAGACTCGGAACAAGTAGAACGAAGCCCTCAATATGCGTTCGTTGCCCAACTGTGGCATCGCATAGTATCGTGTGGCTCAGGCTGATTAACAAACACCCAGTGCCAAGCATGACAAGGGTTTAACATTTGCGATCACTAATCCAACATGGGTTCTTTGTTCCAGTTCTGGCCTCGAACTTGCTGAGTGTTTCCAATTTCAAGGCAAGAGCACGAAGCTTAAATGCGACGTTGTCAGCAAAGTTTGTTGGCTCTTTGTCCATCAAATCATCGTTGTCGCAGTTGCAAGGGTCGACATCATACGGTGCTCCACTACAGCCGTTCATCGTCAATAATGCAAGCGTCGTCATAAAGTCCGGAACCTGTAAGAGCAGCCACGCACTTGCACATGAGTCCATCACAAAGCGGAGAAATCATCCTGGCCACCACGAAGGTGCTTGAAAGAGACTGACCAATTCGCAGAGAAAAGCGTAGTCTAGAAATCCGCAGTAATGGGGAGCCAACTACCAATAGCAACACGCGCACCACTACTGAAGTAAAATTTAGGGTGCCACCATTTGAAGTAACGCTGCAGTTCTGCGTAACTTCGCACAACGCCTATCAACCTGATACGGAATTCCACACATGTGAATGGGATTTGCCTGCCAATACTTCAATGGCTGATGATCGATTTCATCGTTCGAGACACATCGACCTATTGCTTGGTACGGAGGCATTCGTCGAATGCTTTGCTGTTGGACAAATCAAGCTGGGAGATAGTCTGCAGAAGGCATTGTTCGGGTGGGTCGTGTCAGGCCGGCATGAACATCAGCAACAAAAGCAATCTGCGTTATGTATGCTGTCATTAGAATACTCCATTATAAAGTATCTTCAATTGCTTTGGAGTGTTGAGGCTGTTGATAATTCAAAGAAGTCGCTTCAGCCAAAACATCGCATCTGTGAAGAAATCATCAATTGGAAAATGGACGAAACATAGTCAACATTTCGTTTAAAAAGGATTCCAGCTGCCTGGAAAATTCAAGTGAAATTGCTCGTCGGCGATTCCTTGCACTTGAGAGGCGCCTCCAAAGGCAGCCTGAGATAAAATTGCAATATGAAGGTTTTACGAAGGAATACGAGGATCTCGGTCAGATGACATTGGTGACTAATTCTAAGGTACATAAATCCGAAAATTTTTAAACCAAGGCACACTGGGCCAGCAGCCCGAAATTTTGGCCAAAAGTCCCAATTTTTTGTTTGGATAAAACAAAGGATAAAACAAAGGTACGCAATGATTTTGAATACATCAATATAGCTATTTTATGGCAAAATTTGAAACCTTTTTACAAAATAGTTTTTGAATCACAGCCGTTCAAAGTTGATTTTTCTTAAAATCTCAGCAAAAAATAATAATAGTCAAAGTTAGTAAAGCAACAGTTTCCGCAATTTGATTTCTTATTTTCGACTTCGCACTAGATTGCCATAAAAAATTATCAAGAAGTTTCCATTCGAAAGCGTTTACTAAAAAAATTTAAAAAATCTATTTGTGGCTTTTTTTACATTTGGCAACTTTGTAAGAGTACCCAGAACTACCCCTCTTAATTTGCTTGCAATATTGCTTATTATTTTCTTTGAATAATGTATGCGCTTCTGCGCATTTAAAATTATATTCTCATTTGAAATCAAGCATTTACGTGTAAACAGTCAGCCTAAAAGTATGCTTTTTTTCTAAACTTCGGAATATAGCACATGCAGCACTCTAAGGTAAACTATTTTTATACGAAGCCAATTTGAATGTGTAAAAATGTGTAGCATACTCTTAGAAGCACTGAAGGTAAATTGTATTATGTTATAAAAATTAGATTTTTAATTTATTAAATTTTTATTTTTATTTACTTGTTTTAACAATTGAATTAAGAGGAGGTAAATATGAATGTGGGGGGAAAGGGGGAAATTTACGATATTGATTTTGATTATTAATATCGTATAAATTATTTTGTTGCTTTTTAAATTATGTGCGTTGAGTTCAATATCTTAAGATCATTTCGTCGAAAATTTTAACTTCCTAGCTAGGCTGGTGTAGAAATGCCAGAGTTTTGGCCAAAAAATGAGATTTCTGGCCGACCGTGCAAGGGCAGAAATTTAAAGTTGTCCAAAATCCAAATGTTTGTCAATGGAATAATAGGATACATATTCAAGCTTCAAAATATGTAAGCAATATTGTTTTACGGTGGTTAGTTTGTTCTTGGCAGATGCATACCTACACCTACCTCTTGCTTGTATTAATTCTTGAAAAGAAAAGGTTTTTTATTGGTCAAAAAAATGATAACAACAGTCGTTTTAGTATTATGAGCTAAGCTAAAGTTATAATTTGTTTCATTTTCTTTAATTTAAGGTAATCATTATATTTGTAAGATATCTACTACATATTAAAAATTTTAAAAATTTAAACTAAAAATCGGTTTACTGTGTGTAACGTCCGCTATGGAAAATAAGGTTTTTTTTTTAATTTAACAGAATGAATTTTAAAAATTTGGTTTTCCAAACTGGCTTTATAAACAGAGTTTTTCATGTCCTCTAATCTGATGAATATATAAATACCTTTATTACGTATTTTTATACTCTGTACCGAAGGTACATAGAGTATATTAAGTTTGTGCAAAAGTATGTAACAGGGAGAAGGAATAATTTCCGACCCTATAAAGTATATATATTCTTGATCAGCATCAACAGCCGAGTCGATATAGCCATGTCCGTCTGTCCGTCCGTCTGTCCGTCGTCCGTCCGTCTGTCCGTCCGTATGAACAAACAGATCTCAGAGATGGTAAGAGATAGAGGTTTGACATGTATGGGACAAATGCTTCTTATACTTGCAGGCAGATCAAGTTTATTTTCAATTTTTGCCACGCCCCCTCCCGCCCCCGCAATATCGAAAAAACGTCAAATCTCCCACAGTTTTGTAGAAAGATGATAGTTAGTTAGATAGCTAGAGATAGTTAGTCATTATTAATATCTATCTTTTTGCTGAAGAAATGATAAAGATCGGATGAGCGGTTCTCAAGTTATGAGAAAAGAAGTGTAATATAGACGCCTCCCACGCACACGCAAACAACACCGCATTGCATGCATCAAAGAGAGAGAGAGAGAGAGAGAGAGAGAGAGAAAAAACTAAGAGATGAACACAGTGGCAGTGATCGAACTCAGCATATACACCGGCAAGTATGTTACGGTGCAAAATAAAATTTGTTTGTAACCTTTTTGTTTTTTTAGGATAATATTTTTGCCTGCTGAATCTGATTCTGGGCTTTAAATTGCTCTAGATGGTCGAGAATCCAAAAAACATAACTGTTGGGGGAGAACACCACTTTGAAATTGAATAATTGTTTACTTTTGAATTTATATATATCGATTACCTTTCTTTAATTTGCTCGCCATTATTATATGAAATATACAGAGGCTGGCAAAGCCAGGCTTGCTTGCGCAAATATCGAGGGCAAACTAGCAAAATCGGTACTTCTAACATCGGAAAATGAAATCACAAGTGAATTCGAATTTTACCTTTACAAACTGAGTTTCAAGCCAATCGATTGGCTCGGATGAAAAATAATTTTATTTTCCATGCTGAATTTTCTGGCCGTTTTCCTAGTGGGCGGATTTTCCAAAATCGGGAAAACACGTGTCCAATTATTTCGCGTGCTATGCTTACAAACTAAGTTTCAAATCAATCGGATAAAAATAAAATTTTTTGTACACTGTTTTGCTTAATGGAAAAATTGTAACGTCCGCAACAGACCAAAAATTAAGATATTTAACCCTAGGAGGTTCAACCAGGTCTGTGCAGACCTTTTTCAAATAAAAGTGTGTAAAACTTTTATGTTTTGGATGTTAGAGACAAATCCGTCAATGACTTCCTAGAAGCGGGTATTGAGAACACTTTGAGCACGAAGTTAAACCGATTCTGTGTTTGTATTCGGTTATATTCGAGTTTTCAAAAAATAAGTCACAAACGGTACAAGCAGGTCTGTGCAGACCTATGTGTAATATGAATGGTGTAGTATGCGATTGAAACTCGGACTGTCGGTAATTTTGTGAACTAAAGTGAAATTATTTGTGGGTTTTCCATAAAAAATGGCATCAGCATCAAGTTTTGATGATGTTGCTGATGTGTTGCACGTGGTCCACACTGATCCATATTATGTGCCTCCCTTAGAAGATGCGGCTTCCGATGCTAATACAGACATCGTCATAGAAGCTGAGGATCCATAAGACGATGATGATAATTTAGAAGATTCTATGAAGTCGCCGCAACAGCCACCGAAGCGCTTGAAGCCGTCGACATGAGCAAAGAACAACGCTCGTCAGGCTCAATTATAAAATACCGTTCAAAGATTGGCAAGCTTTGGTCAAGCGCTCCGCTGGCCACAGGTAGAAATCGTGCGCATAGCTCCGTCACTATGGGTCATGAAGGTCCGGCTCGAGGGATTATCCGAAATCCCATCTCAATATTTATATCGCTAATAACACCCGAGATCGTCAGTATAATTATTTAATTAAACAAGAATTGTGACCAGCCTCCAAGAGCTGTGGTTCTCATCTCTACCGAGCATTATAATAGCACCGTCGACTTATCGAAGTCATCGAAGAAGCCATTTCAAATTCTGGACTACAATATGTATAAGTCCGGAGTGGACACCATGGATCAGATGGTTGGCGGCTATACATGCAAACGGGGCACAAACCGATGGCCTCTAGCTCTGTTTTTTAACATGTTCGACGTGGTGGGCTTGGCTGCATTTGTCATTCATGACAAATTGGGGCATGTCAAGAGGAACGACTGGAGACGAGTCTTCCTTATGGAATTGGCAGAACAGCTGGTGTTCCCTCACATGGAGCAGAGAGCAACGAATCCTATTGTAAGTGGTATTCAGTGGTATATAGGTCTGCGCAGACCTGGTTGTGCCATTTAACGCCAAAAAATCCCCGAACCTCCTAGGGTTAAATAACGGGACGACTTATCAATCTTTTGAATGCTGGGTTGAAATGGTCGTTTATTCCACTTAATTTTTTGTTTTCAGACTTTTTTTTGTTTATAATGCAAAATTCGCTAAAAAATGTGGAAATGTACATGAGCCTCAAGGTCGACTTCCATTTTTTGTAACGTCCGCAACGGAACTTTAAACAAGCATAACTTTTTTTCAGAAACAGATAACCTTTTATTATACTCTGTACCGAAGGTACATAGAGTATATTAAGTTTGTGCAAAAGTATGTAACAGGGAGAAGGAATCATTTCCGACCCTATAAAGTATATATATTCTTGATCAGCATCAACAGCCGAGTCGATATAGCCATGTCCGTCTGTCCGTCTGTCCGTCCGTATGAACAAACAGATCTCAGAGATGGTAAGAGATAGAGGTTTGACATGTATGGGACAAATGCTTCTTATACTTGCAGGCAGATCAGGTTTATTTTCAATTTTTGCCACGCCCCCTCCCGCCCCCGCAATATCAAAAACACTTCATATCTTCCACAGTTTTGTAGATAGAGGGTTTGTTCCTTCTAGGGATAGTTAGTCATTGTAATATGTATCAATTTGCCGAAGAAATGATAAAAATCGGATGAGCGGTTCTCAAGTTATGAGCAAATAAGTAATCACCCCTCCCCACCACCCACCCACCCTTTACAACCAACGCCGCACAATCTTAAAAAAAGAAAAACAGGTACAGAGTATTTTATAGTCGGGTTTGACCGACTTTCTCACTTGTTATACTCTGTACCGAAGGTACATAGAGTATATTAAGTTTGTGCAAAAGTATGTAACAGGGAGAAGGAATCATTTCCGACCCTATAAAGTATATATATTCTTGATCAGCATCAACAGCCGAGTCGATATAGCCATGTCCGTCTGTCCGTCTGTCCGTCCGTATGAACAAACAGATCTCAGAGATGGTAAGAGATAGAGGTTTGACATGTATGGGACAAATGCTTCTTATACTTGCAGGCAGATCAAGTTTATTTTAAATTTTTGCCACGCCCCCACCCGGCCCCGAAATTTGGAAAAAACGTAATATCTCCCACAATTTTGTAGATAAATAATTATTACCTTTTAGAGATAGTTAGTCATTAGTAATATGTATCAATTTGCCGAAGAAATGATAAAGATTGGATGAGCGGTTCTCAAGTTACGATCAAATAAGTGAATTACCCCCGCCACCCCCTCCCACCCACTCACAACCAACGCACAATCTTAGAGAGAGAGAGGGGGAGAGAGAGAAAGAGAGAGAGAGAGAGAGAGGAGAGAGAGAAAGAGAGAGAGAGAAAGAGAGAGAGAGAACGAGAGAGAGAGGGGGAGAGAGAGAAACTTAGAGATGAGCGCAGCAGCAGCTCTGCATTTAGCTCCTACTCTAGGTACAGAGTATAAATATAGTCGGGCTTGACCGACTTTCTCACTTGTTTTAAATTGGGTTTGAAAGTACTCCCAAAGAACTGCATTTTGCAACAAATCATTAAAATATACCTATGTGGACGCGAGCTGTGTCAATTTTAACAAGCAAATTTGCGTACAAATGTAACGTCCACAACGCAGGATTAGCCCATATGTGAACATCTTTGTGTTTTTAAGCCAACTAGGTTATCAACAAGATTGAGAGTCATGTTCGACGGCTAGTGCACTACATCATCTCAAAATTCATAACGGCCCAACGCTACAAGACGATTTGTACACTGTCCTACTTAACTTTTGATTACTTCGTCATGGACTGTTCCCACTGACTAAATGGCATTCCAATAATCCTGCCTTCATGGAGGACGATAAGACAAGGAACTGAATCTGGATGAAGACGCCATCACTAGAGCTCTTTCTTCAAATGTAATCAACAAGAGCCGCATTTTCGAACAACCACTCCATCGCCAGAAGAACTTTGTGACGCCTTGTATTGCATCGTGAGATCTAAATGCTGCAAAGCTAAAGAGATTTATAAAGCAGTTTAAAATTCTTAGTCCCTTCCAGGATGACTCCTCTGGTTTTGAGATCATCAGATTCGGGCTCGAACACGCCAATATTAAATTTTGTCAAAAGCATCTAGGTCGTTAACGCTTGTACCATGGCCCGGAGCATTGGGAGATCATATGTGATTTGCGTAAGATATCGCCCAGTTCTGCTTCGTCAATTAATGGGATCCCTGACACCTGAGCGCCTTACAACTTACAAACTATTTCAAAACGATCGTGTGGATTTCTGCGGCCTAGTGAACACCTATTATCGCATCCAAGAGAGAGATCCCACTAAATCCTATATTGCTATATTCGCATGTATGGCCATCAAGGCAGTTCATATTGAAATCGTTTCAGACCTATCCACTAACACGTTCCTTAAGGACTTAAAACGCATGGTTGCTCGTCGGGGATCAATGTCACAAATCCATTTTGATAACGCCACAAATTTGGTTGGGGCATCCAACAAATTAATAGAGCTGAAGAACTTTATGTTTAAGCCAGCGACTCAAGATGCCATCCAATCGTTTTGTTCATCAGAAGAAATACATTTTCGACTTATGCCCCCCGCACCACACTTTGGCAGCCGCAGTCAAGAGAACAAAAGTCTCTTAGTGCGCACTCTGATGAACACACGATTCACCTTCGAGGAGCTAAATACTGCTGTAAATGAGATAAAGGCTGTACTTAATTCACGTCCTCTGTCGCCTCTGTCAACAGATCGCAACGACTTTAGTGCCCTCACTGCTGGGGTCATCCCAGCTTAGTGCGCCCTCCTTGAGCGTGTGGTGAACGCCAAGAATATTTCCAGCCGTCAAGCTACAATATATCAACGAAGTCCGATCCAGAACAAAGTGGACGTCAAAGTAACCGAATTCCGCTGATGGAACAAGAGTAATCACCCAAGAAGACAATCTCCGACATCTACATTAGAAACTGGATCGTGTCAAATCCGTCGTGTATGGAAGAGACAAACGTGTCCGTATAGCACACATTTGCACGTCTTTTGGAACATGCTGTCGTTCAGAACACAAGCTTACTGCATTACCTGTTTCTTGAAAGAGGGTTCTTTTAAGGAGGGTAGGGTTTTTCGGTCAAACTTTCTTATTTCGCCATTTAATAAAGTTGCCAAATGTATTTGCTTATTTTAACCTCTGAATTTTACTGCATATTGTTAATATATTTGATTGTCAACGTAATTATTGATTGCAAGCTTAATGTTAACGACATTTACATATCCGTGTGCCAATCTCACACACACATATGAATTGTCTATCCATTTTAGATCTCTGTTAAATCACTTATTACCTCTTCACTTATTCATTAGTTCTGTTCACTTATTCATTGAAGCAAGAACGTGTTGCTCCTTGGCAAATTGGTTGGGATTTGCATTTTTAGACACGTGTCCGGGTTTTTCACTGAAACTATGGCAGCTATATGCCATATTCATCCTATCCGGCCGGTTCCGACAAATGTGCAGCGTATTTGTACCAAATGACTTCGTGCAAAGTTTGGTTAAAATAGCTTCAAAACTGACGGAGGAGATAGCATAGAAACAGACGGACGGACAGACGGACTTGGCTATATCAACTCAGCTCGTCATGCTGATCAAGAATATATATACTTTATTTGGTCGGAGATGCTTCCTTCTATGCGTTAATACACGAATACACGTAGAATTTGCATAAAAAATAACAGACAACTTTTAAACGGCACAAAAAAAACCTTCAGATATTTATTGACAAATTGTATCTCCATGAGAAGCACAGACCTTTAACTGAATCACTCATTTTCACTTTAAATAAATCTTTATGGCCGATTTCGGGATCCACACAACACTCAAAGCCTAAGTGTTTTTGGCATTTGCTGCTGATGTCGGTTTTTTCTATGAGCTTGCCTTTGGGATTCCCAAGCATTCATAGCAATTCTGTCATGAGGCAACCTCTGCCAACACACTAAGGACAGGCGCAGACAGCTGATGATTGAATTGGTATTCATGAAATAGCGTTATTCTGTCAACCAGCCTCCTTTGTAGTGTTGTGCGTGTCTTGTTTTAGAAAAGTTGTGGACAATATCCATAACGTAATGACCTAGAGCCTGCCTAAAAAAGTTCTACGATTTTCAATCAAAAAGGTCACTAAAACAATCACTTTGTGATAAATCTTTATGTATTTAGTCCAAATATACTTTTTCTTTTAACACGTGTAAAACTTAAATTATAAATGCATTCAGCAGCAACATAACAAGTTTGCACTTTGTCAGGTTGAATTTACAAAATTAACGGTTCTTTTTCATCAAACTTTGTTTGTTTTGCTCTCTACACATATTTGCTTACGATGTTGCATTGTTTTTTTTTTTGCCAATTGTGAGAATCACTTTTGTCCAGATAGCTTGTACTGGACGAAACACGTTGCAAGGTGCAATATAAAAACAAATATATGTTTATATGTAGTATGTATGTAAGTCAACAAAGCGCCATATTATAGCTGAGCTAAATATGTTTTAACTGCAGCAAGAAAGACGGTCCAAAACAACCCCATTGGAAAGCATAACACACATATCTCTTGTTTAACTATTAATAATACATTCAATCTATACTTTCTAGTATAATGGAACTACGGTCTTTAGATTTTGAACCAAGTTTGCATGTAGCTGTTTAAAATTGTTAGATGACACCTTAACTACCTCAGTAGGCCTGCTTATTTTAAGGATGTACAATTTGTTTTTTTTTAATAAAATATATATTTTTTTATAAAATATATATCAATTTAGAAATGATACTTTTTCAATATAAAAAAATAGTTAAATATCCAGCAAAACTATTTCGTATTTTCTGGCTACATATTTAGTAATCAAGATTATTTATCGATCTGCCAAAGGAATACAAACTGAGCATACACTTTTGCAGGGAGAGATTATATTACAATCGGGCTTGACCGACTTTCTAACTTGATTAGGCTGGGGTCGTTGCAAAGTTTCATACGCGCCATCACTAGGATCAGTGTGTTCATACGGACAGACGGACATATCTATATGAACTCTGCTCTGCACGCTGATCAAGAGTTTCAATTGATTCAATTGATGGAGTTAGTTCGTGTTGTGGTAAAAGTAAACTGAAACACTTTTGCTTACTCAAAAGTTTTGCCTTTTGGCTAGTAAAGTTTAAAGTAAATTGTAAACTAAAATGGAAACATTTCATAATTCTTTGGTAAATTTATGAGTTTTTGCTATACTAAAATATTCTCTTTGTACTTTTGATCGTGAGTGTAAACATTAACAGCATTATTTTATACACACAAGTACTCACGTGGACATGCAACTTAGTTCATTTAAGTTGCATTTAAATATTTTAGTTATGTTTAAAGGTCAACGTAGAGCATTTTTAAGTATAAGAGCTTTAATGCTCATTTAGTATACATAAATATCTTTTTATAAAGAATGTATGGAATTTACCGGTTCGGGCGTTTCTGGTGCCTGTGGGTGTCCACTCGCAGACAACAAAACGCATGTAAAAAGCAGTGCGACCGAAACGATTTTACAAATTGGCGATGACATTTTACAGGTATGCGAGTCTGTATGTCTTTTGTGTGTTTTATTTTTATTTTGGTTGTATATTCTGTTTATTTAAGAGTCGCGCCTGTTGTTCCTCAGACGTTACGAGTCGCTTGTTATTTTCATACTGCTGTCGTTGAAAATCGTCTATGTCTTTTATACGAAAACAGAGACAATAACAGCTTGCAGTGAGCGTGCGGCGCCTCCGCTGCATCATAGGTCAAAGGTATTTTCATGAATACATACATATGTATATACATATATTCATATAAGCTGTGAATTCCCACCTGTCGGTAGCAGCAACGTTTTGAACAATAGTCAGAAATCTTCAGTACTAAGCACGATCACCAGAGTGGAATACAGTGGACGCCAATAAATCAGAACCCCTAATCGAATTAAAAGAGTATTGACAATTTTTCTCATCTAAGAGTAAAAGGTAGTAGCAGTACTCAAAAATGTAACAGTTTCTTCCAGATATTAGTAAAAATATATTTAATTATTTATTTGGTTAACAATGATCTGTTAACTTAAAACAATTGGTAATGGTAATACAAAGTTGTTTGGAGTAATAGGTTTAGAGGTTGGATACTTTAAGGTGTTCATAAATTTCGCTTAAAATAACATTAAAAGCAAGGCTGCAAACCTCTAAAATTTAACAGAAGGTTCGGTCCGGGGGTTCGAACCCGTTGTAAAGCCTAAGGTTCGGTTCGCGGACCGGTTCTCGGAACCCCTGAACCCAAGGTTTTGGTTCGAACCTCGGTTCGCTTGAACATAGAAGAATAATTTCGATTTATGAACACTTAATTTTTAAAATAATATTCTTCATGTCATAATGAAATTTTTAATTATCAAATTCAATAGCTGACACTAACAACTTTTGAGAACCAGTTAGTTTAAATTAATAAGCATCCTCCTTAGATTGTAAAGTGTTGAAAAGGCCCGTTAAACTGATTCCTGAGTTTTTAAGTCGTCTTTTTTCCCCTTTCCAAAAATTTTTAAACAAAAATTCATATGTGTATTGGACAATAGTCAAAGAAATCTATAACATCATTTACAGATTAATATTTGTTTATTGTTTTCTAGTGCTTTCAAAAACTTCTCTTATTCGCCATCAGAAGTTGATTCATTTAAAACTCTCATCAAGAATTTATGTTTGGAGACTCAGCATGTCTGAAATGTGTAATCTGAAGTTAACAAAGTTTGAAATCACGGGTCTTAGAGCAATGCAGCCAATGTTGGTACTTAGCTCAAAAATAGAAGAACGTTTATCGAACGAGTATTGTAATAAACAAAAGATTTCAGAACAGTTGCTCGAAATGAAAAGCAAGCGGAATAAAAATTACTTGCTAGTAATTGTGAATCCTGTAGCTTTAAAGAATTTTTTTATCAATGTCAAATATTAAATGTTTTTAGGTGGAGCTCTTTTAAAGAACTCTGAATTAAAAAATCTAAAGTTAGCAAACGTTCGCTTATTTTGTTAACCTAACTCAACCGAGTTCAATTTCAATTCAATTTTTTATAAGCAAAGATTTCATATAAAGTGAGTGCGAACTCTACTAATGTCAAACTAAACTGCCTTAAAAAATCGTTATCTACTAAATTTTGAGCGTGTGCAGCATAACAAACTGTTATTATGTAGTTCTCCAGGGAATTTATTGAGTTAACTTAGTCATCGTCCACATCAAGAAATGCTTCTGAAGCACATGTGCAACCTTCATCAACTTTATATTCTTCATAGTTGCATTCCATTTATGCTCTGCAGTTGTCATTTAAAAGTTCTAATGCTCGATACATACTCGTTTCTTGACTTCTCTTCTTGAACTTCTTGAATGATAGTCAGATTACAAGGAATTTCTATATATCTCTATTTTGTATGTGACGTTGAAAAAACTACTTAATTTGTTGAACCGAACCGAATTTGTCTAAAAAGTGGTCCGGTTCGGGTTCAGGTTCGAGGAGTCAAAAATATTTGAGGTTCGGTTCATGGTCCGGTTCGTCGGACCCAAAAAACCCGAACCGAACCGGTTCTTAGGGGTTCGGTTCAAGACCGGTTTGCAGCCTTGATAAAAAGATTTTTCAAACGAAAAAGTAAACGAAAGGGAATTATAATTAGAGCATAAGCCACGAAAAGGTTCATGAAGGGCATAGTTGGACCTGCAGAGTGTCAAACGTAGTGGCCGGAATGTACGGGTGAACCTTGAGGGTACTGTAAAGTCCTTAGAAATGAGGAGCGATTGAGCATCTACCAATCCGAGAAGTTGATTGTGGACGAATAGGACACCATTGCATATTCTGCAGTGATGCATAAATTGAAGATCGACTAATTTTAACCTCGATCGGTACGGCGGTAAATGCTTATCCCAGTCCTAGTGCAGATTGCGAAGAACGAAAATTAGAAATTGATTCTGAACAGATTCGATTAGCGATTGCTGCTCTTTGTACTGTGGGCCCCATACACTAAAGCAGTATTTCAAAATAGGGCGTACTAAGGATATGTACAATGATTTAGTTGTGTAAGGTTCATCAAACGCTTATATGCTTTATATTATATTATTTAATTAACTATACAGTGGTACAGAGAAGCTTGGCTTGGCCCGTTGGAGAAGCTGTATAGCCAATTTTTAAATACAGTGCACAATGGTCCCAAAATTCACTTTATTGGGTAAATCTCTCGAAAAAATCGTTGGTGCCACAGAACTTCTAGAGATTAAATTTTCTAATTAGAAAATCTAGTTGGAACACCAGATGTTCCAATCGATGTTCCATCTCTAATAACAGGGCTGAATCTCTCTCCAAAAAATTTCCCTTATTTTAGATGTGGGTTAATTTAATGATTAACTAAAATTGTTTGATTGTGTTATATGATTTATGATGCATTTTATAAATAATTCAATTTTAAGTCGCAAAAAAATGCAAAATTTTAAAATTTGTTGGCGCCAAACATGAGGTATTAGTTTCCATCCCTTAATCCGTTAGCTGTTATGTAGAGGGCGCCACTTTGACAAAAGGCGCTAGTGAGAAAAGAGCTTTGCAAAATCTCCTAACAAAACATTGGAGGTTTGAAACCAACCAAGAAATTTCTGTGGCTCCTTAGAATTCGAACTCGGTTGGAATTTGATTGGTAGAGGCTTCTGTGGCACCCCCGAATGTAAGCTGTACTGAATAATGTTACAGAAAAACCAAACACGAAGATTTCATTTTGCTGATAATGTACAAATTTTTGGATTTTAATATGGAAAATGTGGCTATTTTTTGATAAAATGGAATTTTTTCCAAGTTTAAATAACTCTGAAAAATGCCCTGCTATTGCTAAAAAATCAGAGATGAAAATAGTTGGTTGTCCTTTGTCTCTTCTTATTTAACATATTTTCAGTTTTTCGATATCATTGCGCTTTTAAGAGAAATAAAAATGACTGACTGATTTTAAGTTCAATTTTGAAAAACTTCGGCACAGACAAAGTTAGCTTGGCTTTCTCTTTTTGTTTTAATTTCTCTATATGCGACGGTGGCCACTAGGAAAATATAAAATGCTCCAAAAAAAAATTCGAAAATGCTTCATTTAGTAAACACAAGCTCCTAAATATATTTAAACGAGAAGGGCAAAGCTAACTTCGTCTGTACCGAAGTTTTGATACACTTTTTTTTTATTTTTTATTTTATTTATTTATTTATAGTTTAACAATGTTCTGTCTAACTTTAAGAGGGCCTACTTAGGAACGACAATAAATTATTTTTTAGTACAAACAAGGAGGATTGAGATGAAAAAATATGGTAATGCAAGTTATAGTTTAAGCAAAGGCTTCGGAAGGGTTCGTGATGAGTGTAGTTTGTAAGGCAAGGCTGTAGATAAATAGGCAGGTTGATGAGGCGTAATCTGTCCTCATAAGGAGGAAGATGAATGGTGGAATCCCAGTTTAAGCCTCGAAGAGCAAAAATTAAGAACTGTTTTTGAACCGATTCCAGTTGATCTTGATATTTTTGGTAATAAGGAGACCACACGCACGACCCATATTCAAGTATTGGTCTCACTAGTGAGACATAGAGTTGCTTAGTGACATAGGGGTCATTAAATTCCTTCGACCATCGTTTACCAAATCCGAGAACTCCCATTGCCTTGTTTGAGATAACTGATATATGACTATTGAAACTTAACTTGGGAACAAATTGTATACCCAAATCATCAACTTTATGGATACGTTCCAAAGGGATGGAATCAATCATATAATCAAAGTCATATGGTTGATTACGACTAAAAGTCATACATTTACACTTGCTGAGATTAAGAGGAAGGCTATTAACCGAGCACCAGGTGTGAAGAGAGTTTAAATCGGATTGCAAGAGTAGAGGAGACGTAGGGTCATTATACGACAAACAAAGTTTGAGGTCATCCGCATACATTAGTGCCTGCGAATGGGATAAAACCTGTGGGATATCATTAATGAAAAGGTTAAATAGTAAGGGGCCTAAATGACTACCTTGGGGGACCCCAGATAATACAATAATGGAGCTGGATAGTACTGATTTGAAACGAACTCGTTGAGATCGATCACTTAAGTAAGACTTTATCCAGTTGAGGAGGATTGGTGGGAAGCCGAGCAGACACAGTTTATGTACTAAGAGCTCGTGATTAACTGAGTCGAAAGCCTTGCTGAAATCAGTATAAACTACATCAGTTTGTTGCTTATTGACAAACCCATTGTTTACTAGAGTAGTAAACTCAAGTAGATTCGTAGAAATAGAGCGATTCTTCATGAAACCATGTTGAGATACGGATATTACCGAACGACAATAATGTTGTAGTTGGGGAGTCAGGATCTTTTCAAGAAGCTTAGGAATATCCGACAGTTTCGATACACACCTGTAGTTCGAAATGATTGACTTTGGTCCCTTTTTATGGATAGGAATGATATAGGACTCTTTCCAAAGACTAGGGAAATCTCCCTGTTGAAGAGACATGTTAAATAGTTTACAGAGCGGCACATATAAGAAGTCAGCACAAAGTTTCAACACACAGCTGGGAACTTTGTCAGGTCCGGGACTGAAAGAGAACTTGATTGTTCGTAGGCAGGATAAAACACTATCTGCATCTACTACAGGGCATACAATGCAGTTGGAATTTGCCACAGAATAAGGATATTTAGAGACAAAATTATTAGCAGATGCAGAATAGCATCGTTGGAAAAAAGTTGCAAATAGATTGGCAATATCAGAGTCGTTGTCACCCGATACATTATCTAAAGAGAGGGAGGGC
Source organism: Lordiphosa stackelbergi (assembly GCA_018904235.1). Lineage (NCBI taxonomy): Eukaryota > Metazoa > Arthropoda > Insecta > Diptera > Drosophilidae > Lordiphosa > Lordiphosa stackelbergi. The sequence goes on from JAEIFU010000481.1 coordinate 96,317, forward strand.
GGGAATTGAGAGGATTTCCTTTTAGCATTGACAAAGTTGAAGAACTTCTTTGGGTCATCCTGAAAGCTCAACTTACACCTGACCAAGTAGTTCTTATAGCATTCTGAGTTGAGAACCATAAATTTGGATCGTGCCACCGAATATTTGGCAAAATCCTCGCGTGATCCAGATTTTTTAAATTTTTTGTAGAGCCGAGACTTAATTTTTTCAGGTTAGATAAGCCTTTCGTGAACCATGGCGGCGCACGTGTTCGAGGAGAAGAAATCCGAAGGGGCACAATATCGTTAAACACAGTATAAAGAACTTCGTAAAAAGCGTTTGTGGATTTTTCAATATCCTGAGATGAGTCCAGAAAAGACCAGTCTACCATGGATAACGCCTCATTGAGGTGCCGAAAGTCAGCCTTTCGAAAGCAAAAGGATGCAGTATTCTGGAAAGGGGGAGAAGTGGTGCTCGGTATATCAAGGTCACAATCAATTTGTAAAGTAGGGTGATGAATGTCCTCCGGAATTGACAAGGGTGTAGTTCTGGACACCACCGAATTGGAAATATCGGAAACAAAAACAAGATCAAGGATTCTGTTCAAACCATTACTAATGGAGTTAAGCTGCCCGAGAGAATGTTCAGCCATAAGGTTAAACGAGAGCGTAGTTAAAGTCGGCTCTAACCGACTTCGATATACCCGTTACTCATGAAAACACATGTTTAACAGTGTTCCCGCGTACCTTAGTGTGACCATCCAAAAAGTATGCAACATTTTCTATGGTGGTAGCGGGGAGGGCTTGGTTCACTTTTTTGCTTATAACTTGAGAACCGCTCATCCGATCTTTATCATTCCTTCGGCAAATCGATTCATTTTGCTAATTACTAACTATCTTTAGAAGGTACGAATCCTCTATCTTTAAAACTGTAGGAGATATAACTTTTTCCCAAATTGCGGGGGCGGGAGGGGGCGTGGCCAAAATTTGAAACAAACTTGATCTGCGTGCAGATAAAAGAAGCATTTGTCCCATACATGTCAAACCTCTATCTCATACCATCTCTGAGATCTAGGTGTTCATACAGACAGACGGACGGACGGACGGACGGACGGACGGACGGACGGACAGACGGACAAGGCTAAATCGACTCGGCTGTTGATGCTGATCAAGAATATATATACTTTATATGGTCGGAAATGATTCCTTCTGCCTGTTACATACATTTGCACGACTTTAGTATACCCTTTTTACTCTACGAGTAACGGGTATAAAAACTCAAGAGAGGCAGATGGGTACATTTCGAAGGAATTGTCACATGAAGCCCAAGAGATATGTGGAATATTAAAATCCCCGACGACCACCATACGATCACGATCACCCAGCACGGAAGCAATTCTTTGTATGTGTTCAGCATGAAGTAAATAAAGAGAAAGGTCAGAGGCAGGAGGAATATAGGAGCACGTTAAGAAAATATTTGAATCGTGTGTTTGAACTTTAACAGCAACAAACTCAATATTGGGCGGTAAATCGCAAGGAATCTGTTGGGACGGCCAGATTGAGTCTACTGCAATTAGGACTCCACCTCCACGACCAAAAGGACGGTCACATCTATAAATAAAGTAACGATCCGTTAGGATCTCGTGATTAGAAATTTAGTACGGAAAGCCAAAGGAACCTCAACATTGGCAACGGTGCTCAAGGCGGACGCATTTATAGGAGCAGTAGCAGAAGAACACGCCTTAGGATGCGAATTTAAGACGCCCGTAGAGGTCCCAGAATATTCAACCGGCAGCATAGCCAGAGTATCACCCACAGTTGGCGGGAACGGCATCGATGGGGTAACAGCAATGGCAGCAGACAGGGGGTTATTGTACAGGAAGGCAGCAGTTCCAGTAGGAGTACAAGGAGATTCCGGCGGATATACTGCAGAGCGAGGAGGGAGAACGTTCAGTAAGTTGGTTGGGTTCTGAGGTTCGTATTTTTTCCGTTTGGGAGACTCGCTTATAATTTTAAGACCGAGGAATTGAGAATCCAAAGATACAAATTTTTCATGCAATTTGTTAAATTCCGAGTGGATTTCCTTGAAGCCGGTTCGCGTTTGCCGCATAAAAGTTCGCATTTCGTCTTCAATTTCTCGACAATCCACGCAGGACCAGGTCAAACCTATCCGTTTGGATATATAGTCGCTCACACGGCCAGTGAAACCAGCACATTTAATATGGGCACAGTTGGTGCATAGCCAGCAGATGACGTAGGAGTCACCTGCGATATTGCCACCAAACTCACACTTCTTCATAGTGCATGGTAGACTCATAGTGAAGAGACTTTGCGGACTAAAGCCAATAAGAGAACCCAAAAAAAAAAGACCGGCTGGATCAGTTTCTCAAATGCGTCTGTCCAAACGATAGAAAGCGGGGGAGGAAGCAGCAGGTGCCCTTATGAGAGAGCGGCAGCGAAGTTAGTCCAAAAATAGACCAAGCAGTAGCGTAGATCTTAAGCCTCACAAAAGTTTACTGTTTGTCGCTGAGAGGCGTGACCGCAACAACAATTGTTAGGAAACGAAGTGCAGGGTGCTTGCTCTCTGCTCACAACAACAATCAGCCAGTACGGGAGAGTGCACAAAAGGTAATCAAAACAAAAGAGATGCTTGATATAGCTTGTCACAACGGTTAGCGACTTCGACCAAACTTCGCAAATCAGCTTAAAAACATTACATATTACCCTTGACCGTGTTTGAGAGCAGTAATATTGAGAACAAACAAAAACCCATTTTTCGAACGAACATTTGTATGGCAGCTACAAGAAGTCGTCATCCGATCTGGTCGGTTCCGACATATTAGCAGCGTGCAGTAAAAAGAAGACTCTTTGCAAAGTTTCAGCTCGATAGCTCCAAAACTGAGGGACTAGCTCGCGTAGAAACAGACAGACGGACAGACGGACGGACAAAGCTTAATCGACTCAGCTCGTCATGCTGATCAAGAATATATATACTTTATGTGGTCGGAGATGATTCCTTCTATGCGTTGCAAACTTCTGAGCAAAATTATAATACACTTTTCAAGTGTATAAAAAATCCATTTCAATGAAAAAAGATACTCAACTATATTTTGTTTAAAAAAGTACAGTGAATTAATGTTTTTTAATCATATTATTCATATTACCTGAAAATGAACAAAGCAAAATTAATTTTTAAAATCGAAAGAAATCAAAGATAGCCCAATTCCTTTTTTTAACAGTTTACCATAATAAAGCTCTTTCACTTACGGATACTAATTTCTGTCTTATTTGAGTAAAAATGGCAGTAAACAATGTCAAAATATATATACTAAAGTCGTGAAAATGTATGCAATAGGCAGAAGGAATCATTTAGGACCATATAAAGTAGTAGTAGTAGTAGTAGTAGTATGTTGTTTTTATTGAGTAAAGGTATAATATCAACAGAGTTATTACATAGTTTTGCTGGCTTTAAAATAATAAAAACGGTAAGTGTTATACTACAACAATGGTTTATTTAAAACCGTCAGTTGATACTTGTTGTATTTTCTATATTATTATAAATATACATATGTTTGTCTGAGAGTCGCCTTTCATTTGACTACTACACCCACCTTTCCCGTTCGTCACGAGATAGTGGCTCTTCCGTCAATGAGGGCGGCTCTACAGACTATATTAGAAAAAATAAATAATAAAGTAAAAACTTAAAAATCTTCGTTTACAATTTGTCTCCGGTATTTTGTGGCTTCTGCTAAAAAGAATGGTAGGGTGCACAAATTTTCTCCATTTAAAATTCTTTGTAGTTCAAACTCGGTTAAAGTGATGCAATGGAAGTGCTGATATCGCACATCTTTAAGGATAGGGCAAGTACCGATAAAATGTTCCACATTTTTCTTTTCGCGCATATTATACAGGCTGCAGGTTTCATCCAAGTCCTTCTGTATGGCCTAAAGTTTAATGCAATCATTTCGCACCTAGCTTTAAAAATATTGCTAATAGAGTTTGTACCTAGGCTATCTTGAAAATAGTTTGATTGACCCAGGTTGTGAGTCAGCTTTTTGAGGTCCTTTCGGTGCTCTGTCTAGCTCGGCTTATAAAGAGTTCACGCTCATCTTCACAAAGCCTTTTTATGACTTCAGCTTGTGTATGACGCCAACCTTCTATGTTGTCCCAGTCAAAGTTAAGCCCGTAGTTGTTCGAAATGATGGTCTAGTCATCAAAAAACTGACTTTTCTCAAGAAGCAGTTGACTCATTATTTGCTTAGGCATTCTTTTCTTCGGCATGTTCATGACCTTGGATACATAATTTGAATGCAGTTGCAGTGTATACGTTGGAAGGTCAGTTTCAATATAAACCACGTAATTTGGCGTATTCTGCGGTAGTCTGAATACCTTTTTGATGAAAAAAGTCAACAAACTTTCAACATCGTCGAACCTGAGAAATCCCCAAATTTCAGCAGCATAACACATGATGCATCTTACGGTTGCCTGGAACATCTTATATTTGCAACTTGGCTTCTCGTTGTTTTTACTCAGCAATGTCCTCCATGTACTATTTATTGCAATTTTTGCTTCTCCAAGCTTCCCTTTTATGTGATCTGCGAAATTCATGTTATCGTATATTGTGACGCCCAAATATTTGTAGGACCGCACTATCTCTAACGATCTTCCATTTATGTGCAGACACTCCCCATTTCTTAGCCTGCTTCTCCGTGGTTTTATAGACATAACCTTAGATTTAGCTCACAGTAGCTTCCAAGAGCATTTAGCATATTTTGAAGCATTTGCAAACTTTCCGCTAGGAAAGTAGTGGACTAATAAGACAGCCTTGCTTAACTCAGGTATTCGTTTCAAACCAGTCCGACAGTTTTGTCGGCATATAGATTTTGTAAAGCCTTGAGAATTTTGCAGGATAGACCTAGGCTGCTCAGTTTGTAAAAGAGGCTTCGTCTATTTACCGTATCAAAGGCAGCCTTAAAGCCTATAAAGCATATGAACATTTTTTTTTTATTTTGGATGTAAGACTTCGCAAAAAATATGCTATCGACCGTCGAGTAGCCTTTCCTGAATCCGGACTGGAATTCGCTCAAAATATCGCTGCGATTTACCCATGATGTAACCCTCTCCAGTAGTATTCCTGCGAAAATTTTCATAACTGCGTTTAAACACGAGATACCTCGATAGTGGCTTTCGTTGCACTCCGTACTTCCTGAACTTTAAAAGGCTGGTCAAGATGGTGCGATATCGTAAGGGGCATAGCGTAGTTTATTTCCGATTCTCGATCTTGTACATAAAGCAGTTCTTTGAAGTAGCTAGCTAGTGCCGATGAATCCACTTTAATAGTATTTTGGCTTACATTTCCATTTATTTGTTTTATTTGTGACCAAAATGTGCGACTACTATGTATTTGTGCAGTCTAAAGAAATTTCTAGACTTCGATGAAAGTTGATTTTCCTGGCATTGATCCTGGCATTAAAGTCTCCAATATTCATAAGGTTGTTTAGTTATATATATGTATATATATATATATTACTAGCAAATAACCCGACGCGCTTCGCTGCGCCTTCAACAGTAAAGAACCAAACCATATTAGATATAATAATACCCCGTAGAACCCAGAAATCAACTTTGCTGATGGGTATTCCATTCAACTCCCGCCCACGTCCCACCCACTCTACACCCAATTCCCACCCACATCTGTCCCACCTCCAGCCCACACCCCATCCATATCCCCCCCACTTCCCGCCCACATCCCATCCCACATCCCATTCACAGCGCTCCCACTTACCGCCCACAACCCACCCACATCCCATCCACTTCCCACCTACAGTCCACCTACATTCCACCCACTTTACACCCATTCCCCCAGTTCCCCTCACTTCCCACCCCACTTTCCGCCAACATCCATTCTACATCCCACCCACTTCCATCCCCCTTCCCGCCCACATCCCTCCCACTTCCCGCCCACATCCCATCCACATCCCTCCCACTTTCCGCCCACACCCCATCCACATTCCTTCCACTTACCGCCCACAACCCACCCACATCCCACCCACTTTACACCCAATTATTCCCAGTTCCCACTCATTTCCCACCCACTTTCCGCACACATCCTTCCACATCCCACCCACATCCCTCCCACATCACATTTACTTCCCGCCCACATCCCGCCCACATCCCTTCCACATCCCTCCCACTTACCGCCCACAAACCACCCACATCCCATCCACTTCCCACCTACAGTCCACCCACAACCCACCCACCCCAATTCCCCCAGTTCCCACTCATTTCCCACCCACTTTCCGCCACACCATCCCCCTCCCATCCACATCCCTCTCACTTCCCGCCCACATCCCTTCCACATCCCATTTACTTCCCACCCACCATCCCGCCCACATCCCATCCTCCCATTTTCCTCCCACATTCCACCACTTCCTCACCTACATTTCACCCACATCCTATCCACTTCCCGCGCTCATCTCACCCAATTCCGAATCTTCACTTTACCGCCCACATCTCAATCCATCCACAATCATCCTTCCCACCCAAATCCCGGCGTTTTTCCAACTTTGGAACATTGAAAAATCACAAATGACTTTTCATTTTGTCTTACAAACCGAGTTTCAAGCCAATCGGATGATAAATAGTTTTTTTATGCAGAATTTTCGGATAATTTTCCGACCGTCAGGTCAAATTTTCCAACATCGGAAAATCGAAAACATTTCAAACTATTTCGTATTCTATCCTAACAAACCGAATTTCAAGCCAATCGGATAAAAAATAGTTGTTTGCATGCAGAATTTTCCAGCCATTTTCCTCGTGGGCGGATTTTCCGAAATCGGGAAAACACGTGTCGAATATTTGGCGTACTATGCTTGCGAACCAAGTTTCAAGTCAATCGGATGAAAAATCAAATGTTTACCATACAAACTTTTCCGGCGCTTTTCCGACTTTTTTCGGGTGGAATTTTGTTAATTTTTAATTTTATACATCTTTGAAAATGAGAAGCCTTTCAACCTGATCTGATTTGATCTTTGAAAATAAGTTTCCACTTTCAGGAAAACAAAAACTTTCATTCCACATTTCCCGAAATTTTATTAAGTGCTCTTTCAGCATAAGATTATTACTGTGAAAATCTCATCTTCCTATCTGAGCCACTGAATGAAATATTTAACAAATTGGAAAATCTATATATATAAAAGAGTTCAACCTGACTGACTGACTGACTGACTGACTGGTGACCGTCGCACAGCCCAAACCATAAAAGATAGAAACATGAGATTTTCACAGTAGTTTTATCTAATGCTGAAAGTGAGTACTAAGAACGGATTTCGGAAAATTCTGTCGGGAAATGTGGAAAATTTGCGGAAAACTGTTGTATGAAACTTTTTGTTTTTCATCCGATCAAGTTCAAACTTATTTTCAAAGATCTATATGAAAATTCAACAGCAACTGCATACCAAACTTCCGGAAAATTTACCCCCCTGGGTGGAAAGTGGGTGGTCAAGGTTGTATGGGCGAAACTATAGTTGCCAGCGATTTGCCTCAAACTCATTTTCAAAGTTACGCATAATAAAATATAGGAAACGTAACTTTAAAATTTTGGAAAATCTATCCATTAAGTCGGAAAATTCACGGAAAACTGTTGTATGAAACTTTTTTGTTTATTATCCGATCAGATTCAAACTCATTTTCAAAGATCTATATGAAAATTCAACAACAACTGCATACCAAACTTCCGGAAAATTTACCCCCCTGGGTGGAAAGTGGGTGGTCAAGGTTGTATGGGCGAAACTATAGTTGCCAGCGATTTGCTTCAAACTCATTTTCAAAGTTACGCATAATAAAATATAGGAAACGTAACTTTAAAATTTTGGAAAATCTATCCATGAAGTCGGAAAATTCACGGAAAACTGTTGTATGAAACTTTTTTGTTTATTATCCGATCAGATTCAAACTCATTTTCAAAGATCTATATGAAAATTCAACAACAACTGCATACCAAACTTCCGGAAAATTTACCCCCCCCTGGGTGGAAAGTGGGTGGTCAAGGTTGTATGGGCGAAACTATAGTTGCCAGCGATTTGCCTCAAACTCATTTTCAAAGTTACGCATAATAAAATATAGGAAACGTAACTTTAAAATTTTGGAAAATCTATCCATTAAGTCGGAAAATTCACGGAAAACTGTTGTATGAAACTTTTTTGTTTATTATCCGATCAGATTCAAACTCATTTTCAAAGATCTATATGAAAATTCAACAATAACTGTGTACTAATTTTCAGGAAAATCCGACCTGGAAAAGTCGGAAAAGGGTCGGAAAAGTTTGTATGGTAAACAATTTTTTCATCCGATTGACTTGAAACTTGGTTTGCAAGAATAGTACGAACAATAATTCGACACATATGTTCGCGATATTGGAAAACCCGCCAACGAGGAAAATGGCCGGAAAATTCAGCATGCAAAAAACTATTTTTCATCCGATTGACTTCAAACTCGGTTTGTGAGTATAGTAAGTGAAATAAAATGAGATGTGATTTTCCGATGCTGGAACATTTGACCCAACGGTCGGGAAATTCCTGGAAAACTCTGCATGCAAAAAACTATTTTTCACCAGATTGACTTGAAACTCGGTTTGAAGGGATAGAATACGAAATAATTTGTGATTGCATTTTCCGATGTTGGAAATACCGCGGGGAAGTGGGAGAATAGTGGTTGGGAGTGGGTGGTTAGTGGGAGGGATGTGGGTGATAAGTGGGCGGGAGTGGGGAGGGATGTGGGTGAGAAGTGGGTGTGAAGTGCGTGGGAATCGGAAGGGAAGTGTGTGGGATGTGGGAGGGATGTTGGTGAGAAGTGGTTGGGATGTGGGTGGGATGTGAGTGGGAAGTGTGCACGAAGTGGGTGGGAATGGGAAGGGATGTGGGTGAGAAGTGGGTATTAAGTGGGTGTGAAGTGGGTGGGAAGTGGGAGGAATGTGGGTGATAAGTGGGTGGGATGTGGCTGGAAAGTAGGTGGGAAGTGGGTGGAAGCTGTGTAAGAAGTGGATAGTGGGTGGGATGTGGGCGGGAAGTGTGTAGGATGTGGGTGTGATGTAGGTGGGAAGTGGATGGGATGTGGGCGGGAAGTGGGCGGGAGGTGGAAGTGATGTGGGTGGGATGTGGGCGGGAAATGGGCGGGATGTGGGTGGGATTTGGGTGGGATTTAAGTGGGAATTGGGTGTAGGGTGGGTGGGATGGGGTTGGGAGTTGGAGGGAAAACCACAATGGTCCCAAAGTCGATTTTTTTTGGCATAAAGTCCAAAAAAAAAGTTGCGATTTGTGGAAAAATTGATTTATTTTTTAAAAGAGTATATCCCAGCGGTCATAGAATCGAAAAATTTTATTATGAAATGCAGCCCTTAAAGTTTTGCGAAGCCCTGAAAGTCAGCCATTCATTTAACTCCGCACGTGGCTTTTGTTGTGGAAAAATTTTGTCTAAGTTTATTGCCTTCAAAATAAACGAAAATTGATTAAAACAATTGAAGTAAACTATGGAAAATAATGTCCAAGGTATGTTTAATGCAATTTCGATTCAGTTTGTTCTATATATGTGCTTTGTCCTCTCTTTTATGTGTTTTTGTTGTGTGTTGTTTTAGGCGAGCTTAACCTCTAAATAATTCTGTTTCGTGGAGTAAAAGTTTGGTGGATTGTCGTGGATTGTCGTAACTGTTAATGCAATATTGTTCATTAAAGTGTCCTCTTTACGATAGTCTAATTGGTTTTATCACGAATTTTCACAAACCCGCGAAATCACGATTTTTTCAGACCACTTCGAGTTTGAGCATTAAGAATTGATTGAAGAACGCATGCACGAAAAAGCAGTTGTCAGAATAATATGCACGACGTTTTTCATTGAGCTATGGACTCTCGCGATCCACTGATCTCTAGTTTATGTTTAAATAAAAGAAAGGCACAAAATAAAAAGATACCTCTTCCGACTTCCCCTCTTTTACATTAAGTTGTAGTATGGACCCTCTTTGTGATGAAGATAATACTGTTGATACCGATTCGGATAGATCCGATATTGAGAATAAATACTGTTTACATTTAGATTCTGAATTTAATGATTAAAAATATATACCTAATTAAAGTTGTGTTAAAAGATTAGCTTCTGTAAATATTGCATTTATTACATCATCAAAATCAGCTAGATTCATGCTAGTCGGCCCGATCGGTTATATGGCAGCCATTTATAAAAAAATAGTCTAAGTTGAACAAAATTGGTTAGGACACCTCGAGAGCCTAAAATACGTGTATAAACTGAATTACAGCTCAATAGTTTGAAAAACAACAAAGTTAGTGAAAATCGGCCAGATCATTTATATGGCAGCTATATGAAATAATAGTCCAAATTGAACCAAATTTGGTAGGATACCTTGGGAGCCTAATATACGTGTATAAACTGAATTTCAGTTCAATAGTTTAAAAAACAACAAAGTTAGTGAAAATCGGCCAGATCGTTTATATGGCAGCTATATAAAATAATGGTCTAAGGTGAACGAATATTTGTAAGTCGCCTTGGGGGCCCGAAATATGAGTATAAGCCAAATTTCGTGCAGAAATCTTTATAATTAGACTTTATGCCAAAAAAAATCGACTTTGGGACCATTGTGCATCATATAGCTCTTTGAAAATGAGTTTGAATCTGATCGGATCATAAACAAAAAGTTTCATACAACAGTTTTCCGTGAATTTTCCGACTTCGTGGATAGATTTTCCAAAATTTTAAAGTCACGTTTCCTATATTTTATTATGTGTAACTTTAAAAATGAGTTTGGAGCAAATCGCTGGCAACTAATCTTTCGCCCATACAACCTTGACCACCCACTTTCCACCCAGGGGGTGAATTTGCCGAAGATTGGTATGCAGTTGTTGTTGAATTTTCATATAGATCTTTGAAAATGAGTTTGAACTTGATCGGATGAAAAACAAAAAAGTTTCATATAACAGTTTTCCGCGAATTTTCCACATTTCCCGACAGAATTTTTCCAAAATGCGTTCTTAGTACTCACTTTCAGCATAAGATAAAACTACTGTGAAAATCTCATGTTTCTATCTTTTATGGTTTGGGCTGTGCGACGGTCACCAGATAGTCAGTCAGTCAGTCCGTTAGGTTGAACTCTTTTTATAAATATATAAAGTAAGTAAAAGATAGAGATTTGACATGTATGGGACAAGTGCTTATTATACTTTAGCGCGACGACCATCTAATTGAAATGAAAATGTTTCGCTCACCAAAGTCACCCTTATCATCCAGCTCTGGAAAACTTATTGTGATTGGAAGTGGAACGCCAATCAGAAAACCATTCGCTAAGCCAGAGAAGTTGTCATTGCCCGATATATTAGCAGCAATACAGGGTGTCGAACAAAAATTTGATTTTCGGCTACAAAATGTATCTACGAAAGAAGACGTGGAAGAGATAGGGAAAATTGGCATGGTAACAAAGCAAATTGATGATCTTGAGAGGAAAACAGGGCCTTAAAAACCAAAGTGAACGAGCTGCAGAATAGAGTAGACTCCGACCATAAGGAGATTGCGCGTCTTATTGAACATAGTAAAAATAGGAACATTCTCTTCAGAAAATCACCCAAAAAAAGGGCTAAAGGCGACTCGCCTCACTTTAAAGGAGAGGGTAGGGTTTTAAAAGCGCGAAAAACGCATATTTTTATGATTTTTTGCGGCGACATAAATAATATAATAAAAAGTTAGACAATTTTGGCTGTAAGTCGACTTAAAATTCCCAAGCGGTTATAGCAGCGCTGGCATGAGGAGGAAGCAGCTGACAGTAAAGCCTTAAAAAAAAAAGTTTTAGGGACCGACCACAGATCAACCCGTGTGCTTGTTGTTGGATCCATCATCCCGCTAACCCTTGGGTTTGTGTTTGTCCTATCCTCCTCCCATCACCACCACCCTCAAAAAAAATACACTTTTTTCTAAGATATAAATTATTAATTTGGATATAAGTATTTTAAACAATTGTTATACCTTTGGAGAGGGTCAGAGTGACGGGCTGAGTTGATCTAGCCATGTCCGTCTGTCCGTCCGTCCGTCCGTCTGTCCGACCATCTGTTTCTATGCTATCTTCTCCGTCAGTTTTAAGGCTATAGTAACCAAACTTTGCACGAAGTCTTTTGGTATAAATACGCTGCACATTTGTAGGAACCGGCCGCATCGTATGACTATAGCATATAGCTTCCATAGGAACGATCGGTTGAAAAGGTAGTTTTAGTGGTAAAAACTTTTTTGTTTTAATAGCTATCGCTTCCAACCCTCGTATTAATAAGTATTCTATGATTTCACATAATTTCACCGAGATTTATCAAAATCGGACAACTATATAGTATAGCTGCCATAAAAATTATAGCTCTGAAAAATAGAAAATCTGTTTTAACTAAATCGCAAGCAGAATTTTTTTATTTTAAAAATCGCGCTATTTTAAAAAAAAAAATTTTGCCTGCGACGCATTTTTATAAACGCTCACTTCCGAAAAATGAATATCATTGACTATAGTTTTCGATGTTGGATTATACAGCAGTCCAATTGCCTCAAAGATGTAATAAATCCTGTCCTTATGATACGGGAACCGTTTGTAAAACATAAATTTTGCCAAATATCCGAGATATTGATCCTTTTTCCGCCCAAAATGAGGCAATTCGGACTTTACGTGCCGCCAAAGTCTTTCTATATTTTGGGTGTGCGCACGGGTGGAGGGATCCACAAAGTTTTTTGATTGGTTAACAGTTTCGTGATGAAACCCCTCGCCATTTATCCTTCAGCTATGTTCTCTTTGATAACTTTCAAAAGAGTGTCCTTTCCATGGTCTTCCACCGGAATTATAAAGAATTTTTCGGACTCTCGCTCCAATCCACCAAAAATCCACTGTCCCTCCACAACCGGAGCTTGCCAATTTTGGATTAATCGATTTCAACGATTTTTCAATGGCCACCAAGTTTCCCACAACTTTCCCGAATAGATTAATCAATGTAGACTTCCCTTAAGCAGTTTTCCCAGCCCAATTCGTTATCCAAAAACATAATTTTACCTTTTAAAGGGTTAAATGTAATCAAATAGTATTTGAAACTGGCCACAAGAAAGTTGATTTTACATTTTAAGCGAACAGTATCCCATACTTCAAAATTTGCAATGTACTTGATGGATAGTATGAAATCAGCAAAAAAGGTGTTTGTGCGGATTCTCTCTGAAAAGTTCCACTGTTTTGTTATCTTCTTTCTGTTTCCGTTTGTTGGAGCGGGACACCTTTTTCGGCACCGAAAGAATAGTTGTTTGCCCTTTTCTGCTGTTTTGCATTCAGCTCCACAATTATCACATTTTTTCGCGTAGAATACACTTGTGGCGCTTTAAATATTCGATGACTTCTCCTTCCGATAAGGATACAAAGTTGGACACAGTAAATTGTCATTTTGTGCACTCCATTTTAATGAGAAACATTGAATGACATATTAAAAATCCATTAAACTTTAATTAAATGTGACATATTTTCCAAAGCATATGTATATTTTTTCATTAAAAAATTAAAACTTTAAAATTCGTTTAAAAAGAAATCATGGAATTTTTTGCATGAAATTTCTTCATAATTCGCGTCCATCGAAGGGAATTTTTTTAGAATTTTTCTCAGCTGGGGTCCCAATACTAGACAATTACCGTTAGCTTTCCTCTATTTTTTTATACCCTGTTCCCATTAAAAATGGGAAAAAGGGGATCATGAAGTTGTGCAAATGTATGCTAACCAAAACAATATTTGGTTTATTTTCCATCTTAGTGGTACAAGTAATTAAATACTTATTTTTATAACACTAATCACAACGATTCACAATTACATAGCTTTAATTTTAGTTACTAACAATGGTTGTACAAACAAGGAATTTTTAATCAGTTCAGTTACTTAAGATAAAGACAGATTCAGAAACATTATGTTATATGTTAGGTTAAATACTATTAATACTATTATTTTAATTTCGTTTAGATTGAAATATGTTGTTGTTGTTCTTGTAAGTGGTTTGTGAGTTTTTCCCTAAATGTCTGTGCGTTCCTAATTGTCTTAAGGTCATGTGGAAGATGATTCCAAAGTCGAATAGCATGCGGAAAGAATTGTCGATCAGAAGTGGAAAGTTTATATTTCGTACTAATTATGTTTCTGGTTCTAAGCGAAGAAGCAAATCTAATATTAGCATACAGATAGGAGGGATGTTCAGTGATAATAATTTTGTGCAGAAATATTAAGACCCGCAGACATATCCAGGAGTCAAGGTTGATGTTATATATCTGTTTAGCAAAAGTTGATATGTGATCGGTCCTTTTTTTATTAAATATATATCTGGCTATATCGTTAAATGCAACATTTAATTTACGCCTATATGTTGAGTTGCAATTGCCAAAAACCTCTATGCCATAAAAGAGCTTTGGGAGAAGGTAAGCTTTAGCGATCAATTTTCTTGTTGTTGTGGGTATAAACTGCTTAGTCAAATTTAACTGTCTTAAAACTCCATATGTTTTTCCAAGTGCTTGGTTTATATGATCATCCCATGTTAATGTGTTGTCAAATGTAAATCCTAAATTAGCTGTCTTTTCCACATAGCCTATTTTAGTACTGTCAATTTCAAGCTTTTGCAATGTGTCTGTTTTATAGCATTTCTTATATATGACTAAGCATTTTGATTTTTTAGGATTTATCTTTAACCCATTTCTCTTAGCCCAATCACTAATTACACTTAGTTCGCTATTACAAATACTAATACACTCAGAAATTTTGGCTAACGGACGACTAACATACATTTGCACATCATCGGCATACATTTGGACTTCACATTTAGACAAAACACTGGGGAGGTCATTGATAAAAAGACTAAACAATAATGGTCCTAGGACAGATCCTTGTGGAACTCCCGATTTTACGTCAAGAAAAGTTGACGATCCCAATTGGGTTACGACAGCTTGGCTTCTATCGTTCAGGTACGACTTCATCAATTTTACGGCAGTATCCGAGAAATTATATAAGATTTTTAGCTTTTTACATAGTACTTCATGGTTAACTGTGTCGAATGCTTTGCTATAGTCAAGAAGTGTTAAGAAAGTAACTTGGTCATTGTCAAGTTTGTTTCGTATGTCCTCTGCAATTTTAGTGACTAATGTAGTGCAACTTCGATTTTTCCTAAACCCTGACTGTCTATCGTTTAATAAAGAATGTTTTTCCAAAAACACATTAATTTGGGATGTCATAATTTGTTCTAACGCTTTGGAAAGGAAGGGCAGTATAGAGATAGGTCTGTATTCGTTATTTCCTTTCGGAATTGGTAGGACTTTAGCCATCTTCCAAGCCATTGGAAAACAAGAAGTTGTCAAAGCCGTATTAAATATGTGAGTAACATGTACTAAGATTTTTGGGAGTAGTATTTTTAAAAATTTTGGGTCAATATTATCTAGTCCTGTTGCATTTGATTTTATTTTTAGAATTGATTCTAAGACTTCACACTGACTGACACACATGAAACTAAAACTACTATCACAGCTGTTATTTAACAGGGGATTCAGGTACGATATATCTAGATTATCAGGTACTAGTGGCTGTACGAATTTATTATTAAGTTCATTCAAATCAATACTCTCAGCCACTCCAGATCTTTGTCCGCCAATTCCTAACTCTCTTATATTTTTCCATACATTTTGAGAGATTGCTCAGATAGCGCAAAAGTAAACTTTGAAGTATAGTATCTACGTTTTGATGCATCACATAGACTCGTTACCATTCTTCTCAAGTTTTGGTATTCATGGAGTAAGTAATCCGTCCTGTAGCGTTTCCACTTAATGTACGCCTTGTCACGCTTGCTGATCGCCCTTTTTACGTCAGTATTAAACCATGGTTTTTGAGCCGGTGTAGATTTTTTACGTCTAAGTGGTACACATTTATTAAATAAATTGGCAATGTTTGAATTAAAAATTTCTACTTGGACGTCAACAGATGGTTGAGAATATACTAGTTCCCATTGACATGAGTTAAGTTTGTTTCCAAGGTCTACGTAGTTTATGTTCTTGAAGTCACGATATGTCAATGAATGTTCAGTGTAGTCCAGAGATACAGCATATGTAAGAAAAATAAGGTCATGTTTTGAAAAAGCAGGTACGGAGAGTTGGTCATAGAGTGAAGCCTTTCTGGAATCGTCAATAAAGAATATGTCAAGAAGAGTATCTGACGTGGCAGAGAAGTGCGTTGGAAGGGACTCGTTTACTAGTGTCAACCCAAGAGATTCCATGCTAGTTGAAAGGTTTCTTTCACTAAGCATATCACTATTTAAGTCACCAGTTATAATTATGTCAGTATAAGAGAGTGATACGGAATTGATTACTTCAAGCATGTCGGTAAAGTCAATACTGCGATGCGGTCTGTAAAGACACCCAATTAAAATATTAGAGCAACTACCAGGGTTAACTATTTCTAAAAATAAATATTCAATTTTACTGTTTGGGTGCTGCTTACATACCACTTTTGACCTTAATCTCATATTAACATATATCGCTACACCACCTGCATGGCCAATTCGATCTGAACGATACAATTCATACCCATCACACTTCACAAGAGAATCACATACATCAGCAGAAAACCATGTCTCAGAAACACATATAACATCAACCGTAGAACTAGTGAACAAGTATCTGAACTCTTCCATTTTTTTAGATAAACTCTGCGCGTTAATATGACAGACCTTTAAACCCTTTCTTTGTTTGCTTAGAACTCTGATCACAGCATGGCTATTCGACTTGGTACTTATTGAGTCAACCATTTAAAATTACCTGAGAAGATTTTTAGAAACGCACAGATTTTACATACACTTTTATATTTAAGACACACTAGAACAACAACACAACGGGAAAAGGTAAAAACTTTCTTCATACAAAACTTAGGCATAAATGTAAAAAGTAGTAAAATTAAAAGTAGTGAAATTAAGAAGCTTTTACTCATCACGAAATGAAGCTTCGGGGGGATCAGCCTGAATTGCATTTGCTTCAGTTGACATTGGAAATGCTTCTTGCTGACTTGGTGATAAGGCGGTGGATGTTGAACAGAGGGGGGGAAACGATGCAGACTCGCAGTGCAGTTCAGAAAGCTTTTTTAAGCTTTCAACACAAATGACTTCTCCTCTCTCGTTTTGCTTGACATGAACGAGAGAGCGCCGTGAAAACACAGCGGTGAGAAGCTTCTGTTCTGTATTCTAACCGCGAAAAACTGTAAGAGCAACAATTTTTAAGCTTGAACCTAGTGACTTAATATATATTCAATAAGGCCCAATATGTGTCTATTCTGTATACCACTATAAGATCCGAGCAAAAACACCGAAGATATGCAAGTGCGCCTCCCCATTTATAAAGGAGTTCAAAGCTATAGGAACCACATTACTTGGAACAGGGTATTTTGCTGTCGGGGCACTCGACCGCAACACTCTTACTTGTTTTACTTACTTTACTGGGACTTGAACACGGGACTTCTCTCAAATACTGAACACCTGGTCGACGCCTTAGCCCACTCGACTATTAGCCTTAAGCAAAACGTAGCGACATAACCATAGTTAATAATGTACACAGATTTTCTAGTTGAGATGACATTCGCCTCGCAAACGTGCAGGCCTGGGATAAATTCCCCGTAGAAGCATACGTTTTCTTCTCATTTTATACTTGTTTTTATTGTTTCTTTTTTTTAATTTAGCAAAACCTTGCGTAAAATCATACCTAAGAATTTGTATGGCGTACTGGGAGCTTAAGTACTCACATTTCCAACTCAATAGGCAGCAGGAGTCGTGGTAGAGTGGATAAGACATTAGCTTAGAAAATGTCATGAACTGGGATACAATCCCCGTAGGAACATACTTTTTTCTTATAAATATTATTTTTTTTTTATTATTTGAGTTTGTTTGTAGCATTGCTTTTACTTTATACAATCCTTTAATCGATTACTACATGTCAAGACAAAACAAAAACCTGCTCAATACATCTACATTCTTCAGGCATTGCGAATGGACATTAGTGTGTGTAAACAAATGCCATCACATAGACGGCTTCGTCGGTAAAACCGAACACAGCGCAATGTAAATTCGCAAACAGATTTAGAAAGTTCGAAGGATTTAAAATGACTTTCTTAAAATTAGGGTTTATTTTCTTAATTTTAGGACAAAGTACCCTAAATTTGCAACAAATATTTTCTTAAATCAAAGGCGAAATTACCCTAAAAATTAGAAAAGGCAATAAAGCAAATTCACCCTATTTAGAAAAAAATATAGGTTTCTAAATTTTAGAAAGTTTTTTCTAAAAAATTCGTTTGTTGGGCAACTTTTCTAAAATTCAGAAAAAATTTCTTTAATATAGAAATATTTTCTAAACTTTAGGGCGATTTCGATTCTAGGGTGATTTTCTAAAATAAATACATAGAAAAAAATTTTCTGAGTGTAAATAGCTTCTTACAATCCAATGACGTTTTGAATTCAATACTACTGGGAGATCTTAATGTTAGAATTGGAGATCTGCAGCACCCTATAACTGAAGACCTTCTGCTTCACTTTAATGGATCCAGTACCCGTAAGTCCCAAGACCACACTGTAAATGCCGCGGGAAGAAATCTAATGGAGTTCTGCGATAATAATGGGTTAATCGTTTTAAATGGCAGAGCGAAGGGAGACCGTGATGGGAGTTTTACATTTGTCAGCACAGTTAGAAGATCCGTTAACGACATACATGCAGCTTCAAAAAGAATATCGTGCAACTAAAACTGGAAAGCGCTAAATGGTCAAATCATTTACCATTATGTCTCACCTTGACAACTGTAGCATATCACGATAAGAGAAAACCTTTCGCTACGCTAGGTGTCGAGCAGATGTAGGGTAGATTCAAGTCGAGGCACGCGATTTTTCCGGCTTCCGTCTGGTCGGCAGTTGGGGGGTTACATTGATCATCGCACTGAACCAAAGGCTCGCATAAGCTGTTTATTTACATAATTATTAAATTTAATTCGCGTGCTAGATGAACACCATCAGATCGGGATACAAGAAAAGAAGAAAGCAGACCTAACGGCTAGAAGAGAGTAGCGACAGAAAAGACAGAAAGAACACAAAAAAATATGTCACACTTATAAGGGGATTGCTTTCTTTTGGTTGACTGCTAAGGTGTAAATTGCAGCCACTTCGCCCACCCTACCTAAATCACGATTCAAGGCCAATGAGGTGCACATTTTTAACGTGATCCCTGAAACAATCCGCAGACTCTACCTTTCCACCCTTTTACGATGCATGGCTCCGGAATACATAACACTCTAGCAGGATTTCATGATGCTTCTTAATTTATTTAGTTTAGACAATATTTCAGTTTTTATATTCATTTTGAAATTAATTCTGACCTAAATTCATAAACTCTCGCAACTGTTCTAACAACATCCTTTCTATTGGCAATCTCAATGTAAAGAAAATATATAATATACATACAAATAAAAATAGTTAGAAATAAGAAGGGTAAATATAGGCATATATATTTATAAGATGATAAATACTTAGCATAGGAAAAAAAAACAAAAAAAAATTTTCGTTGGCAGTAAAATTTAAGATGCAAAGGGAACGTACGATATAACCATGTCAGCATGGCTTGTTAAAAAGGGTATTACTCTGCTGCATTACTCTTATACAGCTAATTGAACAGAAGGATCTCTTAATTTTTGTTCATGCTTGAAGAGCGTAACCAAATGAAAATGGAAGGTCAACAAAGAGAGTCGTTCTTAAGAGAGCAATCGCTTACCAACATTAACTCCGATCCTCTCCAAAAGCGCTTTCGGGGGCGGCACGGCTGCTGTAATATGTTTGGTCACTGCACAAAAACAAAAATTAAGAAAAAAAATGTAAACCACTTCTCACTCCTTTTTTTTTTCAATACATTTTCTTTTCGCACTTATTTATTCGTCCGTTTTGCCATTAGGTTCTCAAACATCAGTGAAGCCGACGCAAAAAAAATTCAAGCAGAAACTGCTTATCCCGTTATTACGGAGAGAGAGAGAGAGAGAGAGACGGTGAGAATAACGAGTGCGAATAAAAAAAAAAAGGGGGAGAAGGGAGATTTTTTTTCATGCGTTCCGTTATTCTTAATGCACAGACGAAATTACAAGTGTAGCCATAATTGTTGGCTTATTAAATGATTAATTATGCAAAGGAAAAAGAATTAGAATTGGGCGAACACGTCTGTACGCCTTTATATGTATGTTGTCTGTATGCTGTCAAGATGGCGATCACTGAGGCCACAAAAAAAATCGACAGCTATTGATTATGGAGGCGGCGACAATTTTCGGGGTTCAGGACGAGGTACAGGGGTTTTTCCAGGTTTTTTCCGCCACTTTTACGCGTTTTCCGCCGGTTTTCCGACTAGTTTGAAGGAGCTGTTTTCATGGTCGACCCGCACTCGCTAACAGCTCGCCAGAACTACTTCACTCAGTCCGCTGCGGCTCGATTTCGTCTCCTTCTGTGCGTGTCTTCTTTGATGGACACCTTAAAGAGCGCGGCTTTTCGCCAAGGCAGGGGTTTAAGCGAAAATTTAAGAGAGCCTCGTGGGAGAGGTATAATCACAGCTGTTTTGCTTAGTGGTTTGGCTTAACAAGCATATTAGGGGTCATTGCCCTTAGCTGGCAAAACGGAAAAAAAAACAATGACTAGGCCAAGCGCATCTCACTTAAAGCTTGACACCCAAAAAAAGCGAAATTTTAGCCCAAAAGTAAGCGCCAAACCTGAAAGTAGGTTTGCGAACAGACAAAAAAAAATCAAGTTCTGCCAACTAAAACACCTGAACTAGGCTTACCCCATAGATTTGGCGCGGAAAAATTAATTAAAATAAATTGCGGCTCTCCTGCCGGCAAAATTTCCTTCCTTCTTTTTGTTGGTTCAATGGACACACGCGCCTAATACTTTTTGGTTGCGAACAAAGCCACTTGAAAATATACTTGAATTTATTGGGTGCTTCTGCACGTCTGTCACTTTTGAACGCCTTATTAGGAAAGAAAGTTCTAGCGCCCTGCTGCTGCGAAGGGACTGCTTAACATAGATTTCGAGAAAGTCGCCATTTTCACTCGAATTAAACAGGGGTCTGTTAGCCACTTTCACCACGCGTGATCAGCTGTAACACTTTCCAATGACTATCGCTTGCTCTCTCCAAGTCAACCAAGACCTTGGCCTGCTTTTCGGCTGAACGATTATATTATAAATTCGCGACAAGCTGCACTACACAACACAATGCGAAAACACTTGTATCCAAGATCTACGACTGTTACCTAAACTTATAAGGGAAGAAAAACTACAACCGCATTATAGCATCAAACTTAAGTCAAACCTAGAATCTAAAAAACAAGAAAACCCCAAATTACATATAGCGAACATTTCCCAAATAAAAAAATTTTATAATAATAAAGTTTTTTTAAACCCCCTTTGCGCCCCCTCCAAATATTGTTTTTAATGCTCTTAACAGGTATCGAAACTCTGACGATGTTGAACACAAATTGGAGTATTTGGATTTTAAGAAAAGATACGACACCCTGTGCAGCATAAAAAAGCAACAGTTTGTTTCAACCTAAGAGACTAAAATAAATTGTGTTCAAAACAGTAAAGATTGGTGGACACTAACTAGTAAGGGAGTTGCGATCACAGACATACCAAATTGGCTCAGACATAAATGACAGCACTTTCAAGGACTACTTTAGAACCCTATTAAACACTACAGGAAATATAAATAGAATGCACTACGCCTTAACGCTAAATAGGGACGATGAATTGGATAGCGACATAATAATAGAGGCAATAAAAAACATATTACGAAAAGTCAAAAGCAATAAGGCACCAGGGGAAGACAAAGTGCTATTAGAGTTGTTATTAGAGTTGGCGAAGATATTACGAGAAATCTGAACAGTGAAGATCTAGACGACGCCTGGATCAAGCATAATTTTTCCCATACATAAAAAAGGAGACCCAAACTATGTCGGAAACTACAGGAGCATCTCGTTTATGAACTGTGAAGCAAAAATAATGATAGGAGTGTTGAATGATCGACTATCGCAATGGGTGACAAATTTTGTGTCGGAAAGTTTTGAAACTTATAATGGAGTTCAGCAGGGATGCTTGCTATCCCCTTTACTATTCGCATTATATATTAATGATCTCCATGAAAACTTAGGTGGTGGCCTTAACATTGACGAATTAAATATCGGGCTCCTTTTGTATACAGATGATATCGTCCTGCTAGCTGACACTCCAATCACATTACAACGTATGTCAATCGTCCTGAGAGTTATTGTGGCGTATGGGGAATGGAAGTAAATACGCTGAAATCGGAAATTATGGTTTATCGTCCACGAGGAAGGCTTGCTGCGGACGAAAAATGGACCTATCAAGGAAACCCAATAAAAGTTGTAAGCGAATATAAGTATTTAGGAATTATATTTACGCCAAGCCTGACTTTCAACAAGCACTTAAGCGAAAAAACCCGGGAGCTCCAACAAGGTACCAACATGACATGGAATAGTTATTTAAGCAAGCAGAACATAAACCTTAAGGCGAAATGGAAACTTTTGCTGTTAAGCTGTTACCCGTGCAGTGCAAACTTATGGCGATATTTTATCAAGAAAATACTAAGGTTACCTGCGAATACCCCGAACTACAATATGTGCTGAACCTTGAAACTGGTGTAGAAGAGGCATTCCATTACACATATAATTTGCACCTTAGATATATCACCAAGACTCTATTTGAATATGAACCCACCCGACTACCGCACATTCTGTCAGATGTAATCAGAAGAGAGAAAATTGATTGGTACAACGACCTAGCTATACACCTTCAAGCTTCTAATATCCAACTGCCTGATGAAGTAAATCATACGGAATGGCGCAATATATGTGTAGATATACTAACACAAATAAAACATAAGAGTTCAAATGAATCAATTGATATTGCACGAGCCAGCGAATCTAGGATTTACAAATACCTTGACTATAACAAGGGATTTGAATTCTGCTGCGAAAACTTCCCACTCAAGAAAGAATCCTGGATCATAAAGGCTCGCGGAGGCCTCCTATGGTTAAAGGCAAACTTCTTTAGCAGTACCCGGTCCAGACAATGCAACCTGTGTAACCTCAATGAAGAAGGGAATTCAGATGGAGATATTTCAAAAAGACATACATATTATTGTATTGTATTTAACTGAGGTGGAGATTATAGATGTTTTAAATGGAGGTGATGATAAAAATTGGTCAAAACTTGCAAATTACACAGAGCAAGCAATACTTTCTAGAAACAGCTTAATAGAAAAATTTGGGTTTTCTAGTTCGTCATTTAATGTTAATCTTTATGTTTTTTTTTTTTGTATTTAAATTCAATTAATTTAACAATATCTCTAAAACACAATGGGCGTATTCAGCAGATAATTCCGATTAGCGATTACCGATTTACGATTTGCGATTGCTGATGAGTCTCTGCTGAATGGAATTGATTGTATACTTTAAGATATTCTGTGTCTTTAGCACTTTTCGTCAATGCAAAACACTCACAGAAAATCTCCAATATTTATGGATTGGTTAAATAGAAAATTTCATATGAATGTCTGTACAAAGATAGGCTGACCCAGCAATCGTTAACCAATCATACGTTTTGTTCGATTTCTATTCAACAAACATGATTGTCAAATTTCCCAATCCCAATCGTCAATCACTGTATTCAGCAGGTAAAATCGACAATCATAAATCACAAATCGTAAATCGGAATTATCTGCTGAATACGCCCAATGTCTACGTAATATTATATGTTAAGATGAGACTGATGATCTTTTGAAATTCTTTGAGCTGGGAACGATGCAGTATCTTGAGACGATCTTGGCAGCCGTAGAGTAGTATAACCAGAATAGAGAAGAACAAAAGATGTGGGTGACGGTTTATAAACCAAGCCACTAAAGTTATATAAAAATGTCTTTAGTGTTTTGTTAAATGTACACAATAGAGACGATTGATTCGATGGCCAAATCTTTTTCCTTTGTCGAAACTTAAATTTACCATTAATAAGGACTCCATTCACGCAAGGAAGGGCCTGAAAATGTTAATTTTAACAGAGTGGCAATGGGCTAAGAGAACATATGGCCGAATAAGGACAATTCGTTCCCGTCCCGATCCCGACCAACAAATTTTAATTCAATATCGTCGCGCGTCTTTCGGGTCCCACTGGAATCCCGTCGCGAGCCCATCACTAGCTATGAGTTCTTAACGATGCACGGGACATCATAAAATAATCCATAAATTTGTTCATTCTATATTTTTGTACTGTTCCACCTAGTAGTGTGGCCAAAAGATTTGAGTTTCCTTCTACTTAGAGCTGGGCAATGGCAAAAAAGATGAAGTAATGTCTCCTCCTGTCGTTCTAAAGAAATCGCTGTGAGCGACTACCAAGCCCGCTGCATGACTGCTAATAAGGCAGTGACCCGTTATGGCCCAGACCAGAAGTAAGATTTTTCCCTTTCAGGTTAAACGAAGACCACGTGACCCTATCTACCAGGCGCCGGGTTTCATTCCTTGTGATTATCTTGCATGAGGATATGGGCATCCCCTAACCAGCTCTTCTCCGGGAGGAGCTGAATGGTATAGCATTGACAAACTGTGATGAGGTGTCCATGTACCCAGATGAGGTGGTTACTACGCGTACGCAGAGCTTCTCCTTTTTGGAGTGGCGGCTTTTCAAGATTCCCTCCTCCTGCGCAACAACCAGTAGAGCCTTCAGAGCCTTGCACGAATTTCCGTGAGCTACTGGCGAAACCACGTCCTCTGCCATTTCATTTATTAAAAACAAAGAGGTTTTCACATTTATTTTGCATTTGCCTTTTCTAAATTGCTTGTTTGTTTACTTCTGACAGCTGTGTGCTATCGATAACAAATCACAAACAAGCAATTCTAACAAACTATTTCTTTGTTAGATTCACATCTAACACAATCAAGAAAAATAGCAAACATGATTGCGCATAATGCCTGTTCACCAGCACAATCTAACAAAAATAGTCGATTTTTTGTCATCGATTTATGCTGCTGAACACGCTCAATGGTTAGATGCCCAATCAGTGTACGAATCATGGGAGCAATTCAAGGAATCATTGCGAAAAGATTTTCCCTGTGTGGTGAATACGGCGGATGTGCACCGAGAAATGATGCGCCGCAAAAGGAAGTATAATGAGACCTTGACTGAATATTTCTACACGATGATGGCCATAGGAAGACGAGCCAACATAGACGAGAGATCAATAAATGCATACATAATTAACGGACTAAATCAGCAGGAGTCGACAAAGGCATTGTTGGCAATGAATTTTAGCACGTGCTCAGAACTACTTCGATCTTTGGAAAATATGAAGTCGGCACAAGGATTGCAGTTTCAGTACAGTTCTGGATCGTCCGGCAACGCAAAGTCCACTGATACGAACAACAATGTTGACAAATCAAAGGTCCCAAATGTTACAACTGCAATAAATTTGGTCATATTGCAGCCAAGTGCACGGAACTGTCAAAGGAACCACGTTGTACAAAATGTTCAAGGATTGGACATGAGGAAAGAGATTGTAAATCCAAGACTACGTCGGTTTCGCGTGTTTGCGAAACGAAAGAAATAGGGTTCAAATTGGAGGATGCGAGTATGAGGCATTTATAGACACAGGCAGCTACAATACACTTATCAAGGAGTCATCTGTGCCTAACGGAGCCATAAGGCAAAAGTCAGTTAAAGGGTTGCAAGGATTTGGAGGAGCAATTGTAGAGACAAAAGAATGAATTTTCACCGATTTTAAATGCGAGGGTCAATCTATAATTACACGGATGCAGATAGTGCCTGATGACGTACTTGAATATGAAGTTTTGCTTGGCAGAGACATTCTATGCCAAGAGATGAACATTGAAGCAGAATTGTCCAGGGTGGCAATGTTGGAGCAACATGATTTTGATATCGGCGCTGATATCAATATCACACAGCGCAATCAGGTGAGCGATATATTAAAGTCGTTTATGAATTGTTTTGCCGAATACCTTTCAAATATTTGCATATGCACCACCATGACGATGGAAATTGAGGTATCAACGACGGAGCCCATCTTAGGAAGGCGATACCAAGTCCCGTTTGCACAAAGAGAAACGCTACGCTCAACGCTGAATGATCTTCAGAAGAATACAATTATTCAAAGGTGCACGTCACCACATGCAGCATCAGCGATTTTGGTACCTAAAGCCACAGGAGAAGTCGATTGTGTGTCGATTTTAGAACCATAAACGCAAAAACAGTAAAGAAACATTACCCAATGCCAAACGTAGAGGAGCAATTGGCCAAGTTAGCTGGAAACCGGTATTTTACCACGTTGGATATGACTTCCGGGTATTACCAGATTCCAATGAGCGAGAAAAGCAAAAAGTTCACTGCTTTCATGACACCAGATGGGTTGTTCGAGTTTAATGTTATGCCATTTGGGCTAATCAATGCTCCAATAGTATTTCAAGAGATGATGGCTGATATCATAAGAGGCCTCGAATATCAAAGTAAGATCATAAGTTACGTGGATGAAGTCATCATATCATCAAAGACAGTTGACGAAGGACTTGTCGTACTGAACGAATTTCTAAAGGCAATAGAAAAAGCAGGATTAACCTTACGTCCGTCCAAATGCAAGTTTATGCAAACGAAGGTTAAGTTTTTGGGCCACATTATTACTGGCAACGGAATTCAGCCGGGTATAGAGAAGACCAAATGTATTGACGAATACCCACAGCCCCGAAACGACACAGAAGTTCGCAGATTCTTAGGAATCACAAGATTTTTCCGTAAATTTGTTCAAAATTACAGCATCATTGCAAAGCCGTTAAGTAAGTTACTAAAGAAAAATCAACAATTTTTATGGCAGGAAGAACAGGATGAAGCTTTCAAGCGTTTAAAAGATGCCATAACTTCAGAACCGGTTTTAACGTTGTACCAGCCCACAAGTACATACGGACGCAAGCAGCACAGGTATAGCAGGTGTACGTTTTCAACGAGACGAAGAAGACATCAAGCCTGTATTTTATTATAGCAGGGTTTGCAGTGAGAGTCGGTATTCAAGCCATGCGCTGGAAGTTTTAGCGATCAAAGAAATGTTGGAAAGGTTTCGCATTTATCTTCTGGGATATGGCAACCCTAAAGGTCCAACAGCACTTCAACCCCCCAGTCGCACGTTGGTGGCTTAAGCTTCAAGAATATGATTTTATATGTAAGCACAGACCAGGACAAGATATGCCACACGTGGATGGTATGAGCAGACAACCAGTACTTGACGAAGAAGTATCGAAAACAGTTGCAGATTGCATTTTGAAAACAATTCCAATTGATGAGGATTGTGTGTATACTATGCAGAAACAGGATCCAATGTTGAACGAAATTTTCAAGATATTCAGCATTAAGGACAAAAGTACAAGGTGGAATGAAATAAAAGCTGAGTATGTAGTGTCTGCAAGCAGATTGTATCGCAAAACGGATGATGGCGACAAACTGGTTATTCCTCAAGCAATTCGATGGCGAATTACGAAATCAAACCACGACGACGTTGGACATTATGGTACTGAGAAAACTTTGGAACGCATCAAAAGGTATTTTTGGTTTCGGAGGAGACATGTGAAGTCATATATCGCTTCTTGCTCAGATTGTTGTATAAATAAGGTAAAAGGAGGCAAGCCAGATGGCAAAATGTATTTACAGGACGTTATACCTATACCATTCCGGACTATTAATATTGATCACGTAGGGCCGTTTCCAAGAAGCAAAAGCGGAAATTGTCATATGTTATTGTTTGCGCATTAACGAAATATACGATATTGGCAGCAACACGTAACACAAAGACGGCACCTGTAGTAAAGGCATTAAAACAGATGTTTGGAGTCTTTGGTCAACCTTTACGTATTATCTCAGACAGAGGCACCTCTTTCACGTCGAAAGAATTTGAAAATTTCTTAAAGAGTCATGGTATACAGCACATCAAAACGGCAGTGCGCACGCCCCTCGCTAATGGTCAAGCAGAAAGGATGAATAAAACTTTGCTAAGTGCTTTAAAAAGTAGCACCGATAAGGATAAGGATTGGGATCAGCATCTTTTCAACATACAATGGAGTATGAACACGCACGTGAATTCAACGACAAAATTCACACCGAACGATCTTGTCTTTAATTTTAATCCAAGCGATGTATCATACAACCGTATCATTCAAGCATTAATGGATGACCCAGATTCAGCAACGGACGTAATGGAAACTCGTCATATAGCTGCAGCGAACATAAATGCAGAACAACAGAAATGGAAAAAACGCTTTGATTCTAAGCATACTCAACCACGAACATTTGAGATTGATGATTTAGTAGTCATTGATTTTGTACCGATGTCTACAGGAGAAACGCACAAAGTAGACCCAGCATATAAAGGACCTTACATTGTTACCAATGTTCTAGGAAACGATCGCTACATCATTGAAGATTTGCCCGATCGTTCAGTAACTCAACGGCGCTACAGTAACGTTGTATCCAGTGATCACATGAAGCCATGGTGCGCTTTAATTCCAGACCTGGATATCGAAGAAGATGTTTATGACTATTCGACGGAAGAAACTAAATATTTCGTATTCTACCCTTACGAACCGAGTTCCAAGCCAATTGGATCAAAAATTATTTTTTTGCATGCAGAATTTTCCGGCCATTTTTCTCGAGGCCGGATTATCCGAAATCGGGAAAACACCTGTCGAATCATTTCGCGTACTATGCTTACAAACCAAATTTCAAGTCAATCGGATGAAAATAGTTATTTTGCACGTAGAATTTTCCAGGCGTTAAAATCCTGGGGGGTTGATTTTCCGACATTGAAAAATCACATTTTTAATTATTTCGTATTCTGTCCTTACAAACCGAGTTTCAAGCCAATCGGATAATCAAGTTTGATCAAGTTTTCCAACAAAGGAAAATTACATTTCAAACTATTTCGTAACCTATCCTTACAAACCGAGTTTGAAGCCAATCGGATGAAAAATAGTTTTTTCATGCAGAATTTTTTCGGCCACTTTCCTCGTGGGCGGATTCTCCAAAATCGGGAAAACAAATATTTTTGGAAATTAGAATTTTTGATTTATTATTAACTTATTTTTTTGGGTTTGTTGTCTCTTGGGGGGCGTTAAAAAGTTGTGTTTGTTTGTTTGAAAAAATAGTTTTTTTTTTATCTCCATAATACTCCTTGGTACTGTCCTAGAACTTTCTAATTTAAAAAATATTAAGTCTAGATGCTTCAAAAGTATAAAAGTTCTGGTTCTGCAGTTGACTTTTCTAAATACTCAATTGCAAAATCGAACTTTACACTTTTCAATGCTGAGTGCTACAGGAAATATCTTGTCCGATGCAAAATTCAATTCGCAGAGGACCCTAAGCAATTCTACAGCTTTGTAAACTCTAAACGTAGGTCTTCTTCTTTACCTTCTTCTTTTTTTCTGGGCGACCAAAAGGCTAACGATGACTCCACAGCCGTTGACCTGTTCGCCGACTTCTTTCAATCTACTTATTCCTCTACGCGCTTTACTAATACTTCTTATCCTTATAACATTTCTTCTTCTAACTCGATAACTGCTCCCTCGATTTCCGAAAGCTCCTTACTTTCTCATTTAAAATCACTAAAATCTTCATACTCCCCTGGGCCTGACAACATTCCTAGTTGTGTGCTCAAAGAGTGTTGTATTTCTTTGTGCAATCCATTGCTTAAGCTTTTTAATCTATCGTTAGAATCTGCTATTTTTCCAAATCTTTGGAAAGAATCCTATATTATTCCTCTTCACAAAAAAGGTGGGAAGTCTGATATATCCAATTATAGGGGGATAGCTAAACTATCCGCTATTCCAAAATTATTTGAACAGATTATAACCTCTTCCCTACAGCACTATTGTAAATCGATCTTAACACCTTTCCAGCATGGATTTACAAAGCGTCGGTCAACTGCGACCAATTTGCTTGAATTTACCTTAATGGTTAACGATGGATTCCTTTTAAAAAAACAAACTGATGTCATCTACACCGACTTCAGTAAGGCATTTGATTCTGTGAACCATGATCTTCTCCTCTTTAAACTTGATCGTTTAGGATTTCCATCCCCTTTTCTTCTTTGGATTTCGTCATATTTAAAAGATAGAACTCAAAAAGTTCTGCTTCGCACTTATACGTCTAAGCCTGTCCTTGTCACCTCTGGTGTGCCACAAGGCAGTCACCTCGGCCCATTGCTTTTTACTCTTTTTATTAATGACCTCCCCACAATAATTTCGAATTCTCGGATACTTATGTACGCCGATGATGTAAAACTTCTCTTATCTTTCAACGACCCGATGCACTCCATCAGATTGCAAGATGACTTAAACTCCTTGCAGTCCTGGTGTCTGATTAATCAATTACACCTTAATTGCTCCAAGTGCATGTTCATGACCTTCCATCGCTGCAAGCCTTCGCTGGCTACCTATACGATTGGCAATGAACCCTTGGAACGAATTTCTACAGTTGTTGATCTTGGAATTCTTTTTGACCCCAAATTGAGTTTCAATCCTCATATCTCCTCTATTGTTAATAGAGCAAACGGTGTACTCGGATTCATTAAACGTTGGTCGAAAGAGTTTAATGATCCATATACCACAAGGCTTTTATACACTGCTCTAGTCCGTCCGGTACTTGAATACTGCTCGTCCGTCTGGTGTCCGCAGTATAAAAAGCATATAGATCGTATTGAATCTGTTCAGAAGCAATTCTTGCTTTTTGCCCTACGTGGCTTAAACTGGGACCCTAACCTTCGTCTGCCATCGTACTCTAACAGACTCTTGCTTATTGACCTTCCTTCGTTAGCCAACCGTAGAACAGTATTAGGTGTTTCTTTTCTTCATAAACTAATTATCGGTGATGTAGATTCTTCTGAACTTTTGGGTCGCCTTAACTTTTCCGTTCCTTCTAGGCCAACCAGAAACTATTTCCCATTAGTATTGCCTGGATGCACAACTGATTATGCAAAGCACAATCGATTTCGAGTCTTATGTCAAAATTATAATGATCTCTATCACCTGCTCTCAACAGATCTCTCTCTCTTCTCTCTAAAAACATCTCTCTATATTTATCTTAGGGGAAATCTCTGACCACTCCTGGCTGTGAGTAGGGGCATAGCTTGCCGGACTGGCTAAAAAATCTTCCCCCACCGGGTCAGAGATTTCTTGTTATTTTATTTTAAGTTTAACTCATAACATTTTCTATTTTTAACTAGTTTTAAATTTCACTTTCTAACCAAATTTTTTTTTTTTTTTTTTTTTTTTTATTCCTCTTTTTTATTTGTTTTTTTCTCCTAAATTTTTCCTTTTGTTTATCTGATTTATTTTAGTTTTATTATTATTTTTTTTTTCCTTAGCTTCTATTTAGGGTTTGGTTTTTTTTCCTCTTCTCTATTTCTACATGATTAAAGATTTTGGTAGCCCTAATAACATCTCTGACTACAATTGGCTGTGAATCGGGGCATAGCTGGCCGGACGGGCAAATAAAATTCCCCCATCGTGTCAGAGTCGTTATTAGTTATTTTGTAATTTTGTTAGTTTTTCTTTGATAGGCTTTCTTAATTGATAAGGATTTTTTATAACGTATGTGTAATTGTGTTGACAGCCTTTTTTTGTCGACTTAATAAATAAATAAATAAATAAATAAATAAAAAA